>JABCKI010000006.1:0-107738 GCA_018282025.1 Sphagnurus paluster | reverse complement strand
ATCGTGACTGATTTTTTGAAACTCCCAACTTTTGGGAACTTTTTGAACCGGCTTCATTCCGTAGAGTGCATTACTGGAGTGTTTCCCTCAATTCTTTTGGATTCGGAAAGAGGAGACATAGACCTATCCATGTGTGAAGTTTGAAGCTTATCTGAGGCTAGGGAGAATAGGAAAATGCCATGCAGCTACTTTTTTTGAAACTCCTAAACCATGATAGTATGATAGGAAATGTTAGGGAGGACAAGATCCGCTTTCATCGGTCCACGCCAAGCTCGGGCCGGACCTAATTAGCACTGGAAACAAACCTAATTATTTGAGGCAAAAAAGCCTAAAATTACTTTAAAACTAATCTTTGCTAGATTTGTATTTTTTTTCCAACTATTTCAAAGAGAATTATTGAGAACACATTGTAAATAAATTTCTCTTTGTTCTTTCTAATTTGATGCCAGACAAAAAATATGGAAATTTGTTTTCAATTTGTCTTCCAGCCGTTTCGGTATCGATAGACAGCCTTCATTCTTTCCTATTTGTCCCAACGGTGATCTGTTCGAACAAACATAGCCTTTTACGGGATCGAGATGCACATTTTAGGTTGGAGAATCTGTCCAAGAAATCTAGCTGACGTTTTTGAGTTCCATAACTTCCAGAGATGGATGGGCTTTATTTGCTTGAACAATGATCTATTCGCGCAAACAGGAGAATTTTGGGGCTGCCCATGGATACCGAAACGGCTGTCAGTATTTTACTTTGAAAGACTAAGAAAAAATACAAACCTTGGAAAGATTAGTTTTGAAGTAATTTTAGGGTTTTTTGCCTCAAATTAATTGGGATTGTTTCCAGTGTAACATTGATTCAACGTGTGAGTACTCTGAAGTACTTGTTTGCATGATCGTTTGATCACACAAGTTTGCTATCTATAACTGTATAACTGTTCAGGAATGTCCCTATTCAACGCTTCACGCCTGGTTGGAAAGACCGTCCTCGTTACTGGTGCCAGTAGTGGAATCGGCGCTGTGAGTATCAGCCCATGACGCTTCTGCTAGTGCTTTGCTAATTTGAACGCGTCTGAAGGCCACCGCGATTCTCTTTGCTAAAGTATGTTATCATGATCCAGATGTTTCTACTCAGATCAGATTCATTAAACGCGTTAGGGAGGAGCTAACGTGATTCTTGTTGCCCGCCGCGGGGACGCACTTAAAACCGTGACCGATGCCTGCGTTGCAGCCCACAAGGAATCTGGTATACAACAGGGTGGGAAGTTCGCTAGCATACAGTTAGACGTATCCGATAAGGCACAGGTCGCCACACTCTGGGATAAAGTCCCACAGGATCTTCAGGATGTTGATGTGCTCGGTAAGACCTTAGATCATACTCGTCGCTCGCTGTTTTGAATTGTTCTTTACAGTCAATAATGCGGGATACGTGCTTGGTGTCGAGCATGTTGGGAATATCGCCGATGCAGACATCGAGGGGATGTTCGCGACCAACGTCCTCGGTTTAATCTCTGTGACACAGCAACTCGTCAGGAGTAAGTCTACAAGATCATGATCTCGACTCGACTTGTTTCACGAATTCTTTCAGAGTTCAAAGCCAAGAAATCAGGGCACGTTATAAACCTTGGATCCATTGCTGGTCGTGAGCCATATGCCGGAGGTAGTGTCTACACCGCCACCAAGCACGCAGTGAATGCATTCACTGGGTCGCTATTAAGGGAGTTAGTTAATACACCAATCAGGGTTACTGAAATTCAGCCTGGTTTGTCCAACCGCTTTTTTTTTCATTTCTCCTTGTTGAACCATGGGTTTAGGTATGGTCGAGACTGAATTCTCGATTGTACGTTATCGAGGAGACACCGGTGCCGCCTCAAAGGTTTATGAGGGACTACAACCATGTATGGTGCAATTGCTATCCACCACAATTCATCCTCATTTTCACTCCTTTCAGTGACCGCAGGTGACGTCGCAGAAGAAATCGTCTGGGCAGCTGCTCGCCCACCACATGTAAATATTGCTGAGGTTCTTGTATTCCCTGTGAATCAGGCTAGCGCTGGTATCAACTATCGCGGGCCAAAGTGAGGAAAATAGTTTCTGTATAGATACCAGTATTACATATCGATAGCAAATAAATGGACTCCAAACTGTGATAAGACCTCTACCTTTTTACCTTCCTACTCCGCAACTTCTTCACAACGACTTCCTCCACAGGCTCAATATCATTGTCATACACAAACTTCTTGACCAGGACGCTCTCCTCGACAAGCTCGGTCAAGGGCAAATTTGCGTGGGGAAGGTTTCCGAGGCTATCTAAAGGAAGGGCCTGATTGGCAAGTAATGCATTAGCGCAAGGATATAACGAGTGAAACCGAAATAAAAAAAACCTTCGCTGTAGGTGCTAGGCATCCTTTGACAATAGGTTTATCCTTTGATGGCTGACGTGCCCCCACCTTCACCTGGTCCAGGTAAATCGTGGTAAACAATCCTCTGTCCCATTTTACCCGTCTCCCATTCTCCGTCGCATCCATGTCGTCATCCCCCAATCTAAGTCGTTTGAGCTTTCTGACTGGTGTTTGGTAATCACATTCGTCACCTGGTCCCCTCTTGTGGCGCTTCGCTGCGGGACTTCCTTCGTCATCCGATTCGCTTTCAGTTTCAGATCCGCCACCGTCGCTACGTTCCACCTCACTATAATCACTGCTCCCATCCCGCCGAGCTCTCCTCTCCGCTCGCTCTTTCCGCTGCTTACCCTTCTCGTCCTGCTGGCGCTGCGAAATTGTCCTAATTTTGATAACCGGGCTTTCTGGTCGCATCCCCTCTTTCCTGATCACCTCAGTCTCCAATTTTGCGGCCACATATTGCTGATTCCGCACTGTGTTTGAAGTTGTGAGTGCTTTCAACGCGGTCGCACTCATCCCCGAGAACAGCGCATCCTGTCGCACCGTCGTCTGAGATGCCTTACGACGAGGCGGTAGAGTTCGCATCTCCAAACCGCTAAAGACATCGGCAGTAGTGCTAGGGTTGGGACTCTTTCGAATGCGGCCTGTTCTCCGCACACCTTCATAGGGTTGTGGTTGTGGCGCAGGTATGTCTCCTTGTGAGATGGGAGAGGATGATTCCACGTCATCAACTGGAAGAGAAATGCTGGTGTCCATAGCGCTATCTTCAGGGACATGCTCATGACTAGTATCAACATCGCCTTGTGAGCGGCTGGACTCCACTGGCATTGGCGTTTGGGTGGCTGAAGTTGCAGGTGCTTTATCGACGACTCGTCGAATTTGCTGCGGGACTTTTTTGGTTTGGACAGTGGTAGGAGGAGGTGGAGCCACTTTGGAGCTTGATGCTACAGGATTAGGCCGAGGGACTTGTCGTATTACTACAACAGGACGAGGTTTCGTCGGAGAGTTCTCTGTGATGACACGCTTGCGCTTCAGTGTAGTAGATGGGACCATGAAAGGTTTCAGTGCTTCTCTAGGCCTAGTATCATCCGAGCCCATGGAGTTCGCACTCCCAGGCACTGCCTTAACAAATGGAAGTTAGATAATGAATTCTTACTTAACGTTGGACGATTGTTCACCTCTGAGAATTTAGTTACTTCAGTGGTTAGTTGGATTTTGCGTATGGCACCAGTTGACCTTGGTTTTTCGCTGGGTTTGGGCCCCGGCCGCGTGTATGGCTTAGCAACGGTTCTTGGTATCCTACTGGTAGGCTGCTTCAGGTTAGATTTGGCAGGGCTAGAAATATCTGGTTGATTGCGCTTTGTAGGACTGGCCATACCATTGTTGGCATCCAATTTGTCGACTGTGGTGGAATTGAGGGGCTCTGAGGCAATTATGGGAAATGGCAATGTGCCAGATTTCGATGCGATAGCAGTGGCCGGACCTCTAGCCAGAAAAGAGGTGGAAGAGTCTTTGCTTGGAGCGCAAGCTTTAGCATGGGCAGCAGATGAGGGAAACTCCGTTGACTCTTGTTGCTCATTTATAGTACCGCGAGCGGGGCTTCCAAACCTGACACCTTGCCATTTCTTCTGTACTAACGGAGGGTTAGCCTCGGAGACCTCCACCCTCCTAGCTGGGCTATCAGCGGGAGGTATTGTCAGATGGGGGTGATACGAGGTGGTCTCGAGTCCAGATCGGCTACTGGAGACTAAACGGGAGCCCTTCAAGGGGGACACATGACTGGCCTCTGTGATGAGTACCCGTCGTGCTGGTGTACGATTGGGGTCATCCAACGCCATAGGCTGCAATCTAGCAACTGTTGATTTCTGGGCGACCGAGCGTGAGGGACTCGCGAAGCGGATGGGACCTTTGGATCTTTGAGGTGTTTGGGGAGAGGTTCCTTGCGGTAATATCGGGAACGGACGCCGTAAGAGGTGTTCGGACTCGGGATTCGTACAATCTGCAATAGGAATGTTGAATGAAAAAGAATGTGGTTGTCTTGAAGGTGAGGCGACCAATGAACTAAGTAGGTCAGTAGAGGAAGGAGAGAGGGAGCGCAGTTCACGACGAAAGACGGACTTCTGTTTCGTGTTCGACTCGTCGCCCCGCACCATTCCTAATGCCTTCTGGTCAGGTTCCGCGAGTTGGTGAGGTGTGCCACTGGTGCGCTTAGAACGTCGAAGAGGTGAGATCAAGGCCTCCTGAGTAACGACAAGGTTATCGGATGAAGAACTTGCGGGACCATCGGATCCTTCAGAGTCTGGTAATAGCAAGGAGTTGACTACAGACTCCTCGCTAACGTCCTGGCTCGCCTCAGTGGTTGCACTAGCCTTCCCTTTTCGGTCTCGCGCGACAAGAGATTCGACCGGAGTCAAATGGGGCGGTTCATCTATCAAGTCGACAAATTTGGAAGACTGGACGACCAGCTGGGGTGTTTGCGCAAGCAGATCGTCAACGGAGGAGTTTTCATTCGTCGGGGGCAACTTCGATGTGGAGGCCATTGGAGATACCACACGAAACACAGCCGCTGGTGTTGAAAACGACTCAAAGGATATGAGATCAGGGGCACTATCCCTGCCCTTAGTATGACTTGTGGTCTGTGGTGCAGGAGAACGGTCTCTCGAGAGTCCAGGGCTAACGTTGCTAGACGCAGGTGGAGTAGAAGCCTCAGATTCGACTGTATCAAATGAGGAGAAGAGGACAGAGTGAAAATCACGGGGCGGAGCGCGTGGCGAAGGTGAAGTAAGGTCAATCAGCGGTAGGATTTTTGGTGGGCTGGGAGGAGGAGAAGGGTTGTCATGAGCCTGAGTGATCCTGATTGCCAGCGCTAAAGAGGGTTCTACGAAGCATATATATGATGAATGAAAAATAGTACACGAAGAATCTCTTACCGTCTTGCAAACGTTCGTCATCAGGTGTATCTCTGCCAGACTCTGGGATGTCAACTGTGTTCATGTGCTCCAAAATCTGCTTCATTCCAGTATCTTGCTCATGTATCAGAGGTGACAGCGATCGAAGCTGGGGTGTGGAGAGACGGGGAGAGCGACGCAGCGGAGAGCCCCACATATCCGGATGAAGGTTGCCGCAACGCGCCACAACTTCTCCAAATTTCTTTTCCGGCGACCTCAGCGGGCCAAAGTGGATCCTCGCATCTTCAGTATTGAAAGCGTCGCTATCCTCATCGTCAACGTCCGAGGCCGCGCCGTTCACTACTTGATCTGGGGCGAGCTCAGCGCTGACAAAGGTGTCAGAAATTTCGCTCATCAGCGGTGGCGGTAGTTGAATAGATTAGGTATAAGAGTTGTAGAAGGTATAGTGGTAAAATTTTGCTGATGGGCCACTAGCATAGATGTCAGACCCTGCGCTGAACCTTGGCAAGATACGCAAAGTTCAGATTCCGAGGCTCAGACTGAGATTGAAGATTCTGTGAGAAAACACTTCAACAGACACGTGACCCATTTTCAAAATAATCTATTTCTCAGAAAACTTTCACTAGTGTACAAACAGGAACTCTTGTACACCTCAGCGAGGCAACATTAACTGTACGCGATGGAAGCAGTCAGAAGCGCGAAAATCGGTAGCTATGGATGGGTATTGTGCATTGGTTGGGAATACGTTTGGTTGTTCAGATCTAGAAACAAGTTCGCCTGTCCGATGTCGGCGCTCAAAAAAAGTTGTATAAAGTCCAGGGAATTGGAAGGGGTTGCCTCGTGCAAATCGCCATGTATTTTTTGAAGGAAATGGCGATAGTGATCAACATGGATTGCATGTGTGTCGATCATATGTGGATGATAGAACCAGCCTTGAATCGGAGGTGCGAGGGCTCAACGTTAAGCCGCAGGAGTTAATGAACTACACGATGTGATCGAGGGACGTTGGTGCAGCGAGGCTTTAAGCTGTTAATTTTAGTGAGGAATACTTCCGTTGAGATAAGAAGGAAACCTGAGATGCACATACAGCAGTGTTCTCCTTGGTTAATTTCTGAAGCGACTGGGCTTGTGCATCTATCTTGGTTTTCATTTGGGTAAGGATCTCGTGCATGCTAGAGTCTAGCTTTAGGCTCGACCGTTGGGGCTTCACTTCGGGAATAGGAGAGACACTAGAAAAGCGGCGTCGTTTCTGTTCATGTTGAAAATCGCGACTGTCATCTGCACCACGTGCTTTGCCATAAAAGTTGGATGTTTCGCTGCGTCGAGTATCATCTTGTGAAAAGTTGGCTACAGGTTTTGGAGAGAAAGCATCATGGTCGTTCGTCCTGCGCGGTGGAGCGGAAATCTGAAGAGGGGCATATCGGTGCACAAGATAAAGTTCTGTCTGTTGGCGAATCTTCTCTATCGCTTCTTCGAGCTTGGCGTCAATTGCACGAGATATTTCTGTCACAAAAAGATCAAAAACTTGGTTCCATACTCCAGAAATAGCATTCAAGTTTTCCTCAGCGCGTTGTTTGCCTTGAGCATGTCTGAGCAGTATTTCCGCGAGAGTCGGCATAACACCAGCGGCAGCACTAGGGGAGACTTTTGCGAGCGTAGAGGACAGCTCAGTGTACTTTATAAGCTTCTTATCATTCCGTGCGTGAGTTTCAGCATCCTGTGCCATTTTACCAGCTAACCTAAATGATCCGTTTTAAATGAGTCACTCTCCCCTTCTCATAGAATAGTAAGTTGACCTAGAAAGATCGCGAAATAGGGCAACAACTTTTTGAACACGTTCCTCAGTAGATTGCAGTCCCGTGGCACATGGACCTAGTGGATGTGCAAGGTTGTCTGGGATGACTGGCTGATTCAGAGATGGGTGGTTGGGGTAATTGCTAGCGGTTCTGGATCGATTCGGACTGGATCGAGTACTATGAATATCTTCGGGATCGTCGGGTCTTTTGCGCTTATTCTCGGAGGTCTGTGTAATGTGAGTGCTCTGCTGCCTTTGGAGCGACGGATCATCATACTCACTACTCGTGACTTTAGAGTGCAAAGGTTGATCTGGCGGTTGGAACTTGTGGGCCTCTTCACACCCAAGTAGCTGACATTATCGTAAGGCCTAGAAGAATTCCTGCGGATGCTGCCATCTTCTTTGTCTTGTTTTTTATCCCTACCGCGGTTCTGAAAATCGTCATGATACCCTAAATTGATCCGACGTGGCTCGCTGCTTGCTTGGTATCCCTTTTCACCCTCCCCAATTTGCCGAAGAAAAAGATCATCTTGAGAGACCAGGGGGGCAGAGCGAGGTTCAGATCGGTGTGGCGGAGAGTTATCCCTGTAAGGTTTACTTGAGAAACGCTCAAAGTCTTTGTCTCTATTGGATGTAGATGCGTGATGACGTTTCTCTTGAGTTTTCGGCTTCAAACCCGGCCAATCTTCGTCCTCAGGGTGAAGAAAACTAGACAGAAAAGATTGAGAAAAGGATTATCTGTATCGTAAAAGACAGACAACTGACCGACAGCTGCTGCCTTGATTACATTTTGGTAATTTGGAGCGACCGTCGGAATGAAAGTACTGTAATGAAGAAATATATCGCCGTGCGCGCCATACTGATACAAAGACTTACGCGGCATTGATATTTTTTGTAGGCCATGAGAGTCGAGAAGAGGAAGTGATTCAATGTCTGATTTTACAAATATCGATGTCTGTGGCGCCAGTTGTAGTGTTTGACTGCTCTGGAGATCTGGTGAGTGGCAAATGGCCCTAAGAAAGTAACGTTTTCGTGACAACTCAAGTATGTCCCGGTGCGAGGGCTCTCTCGGCCCCCTCGGCTACCGAGGCGGTTTATCCAGAGTCGGGATCTGATGCACATGGTATCAAGTCCTCCTCCGGGTATGATGTGTTGCCAAATTAGCTCTTCCTACTCTGCTCAGTACTGCTGTGAGCAGGCTTTTTCAGGCCGGACCCGCGCAAACCATAAAGCCATATTTTGCTGTGAGCCCTCCCTGTTCTTTACAGCATTTCTGCCCAACCCACCTCACCAATGGGGTCCATTCTCAGTCTCGTAGTCCTCAGCTCTATGGGAGGCTTCTTTAGTATCATAAGCCAGGGTACCCCCGACAGGACTCCCTTGATACATTTCTCCCCCAAACCCGCTTTTGTGGCCATCAAGAAACACGATTCTCACGAGATTGAGCAAATATCACTGCGGGAGCTTGTAGAAAGTCGATGTCCGAGCTTGTTCACTGTGTTTCAGCCACTATGGTGGCTATTCAAGTACGTCTCGGGCCTGTTGTACAGACGTGGTCGATGCTGACCTTTTACAATCATACTAGTGGCCACCTCCAAACCATTTATTGTGTACTCGGCGATTTTTCTAAGAACGACCGCATGTCATATCAGAGGTGTGTATCGCCAGTAACCTTATCCATTATATATTCTTCAAGTCGGCCTTCATGTCATGTTAGGAAAATGCTTCGCTTAGCAGATGGTGGTACTCTGTGAGTGTAAATTTTTATCAATATCTAGTGCTCTAGGCACTCGCTGACGTGATTATACTACAGTGGCTTAGACTTCGCACCCCTTGAGACCTCACAGCTCAAAGATGATACGCCGATTATTGTTGTAAAGCATGGTCTTACAGGAGGTAGCCCACACTACTTATCTTTAGGGCGTCAATTACTCACTGGATCCATCATATAGGCTCTTATGAAGCATATGTGAGAGCTATCTTGTCCCGTGCTTGTGCGCCCGTTGAAGAGGGTGGGCTTGGATATCGGGCGGTGGTTGTTAACTTCAGAGGATGTGCGTTGGCAATCTACATTAACCCCGTTGCATAACTGATTCCACGTCATAGGTGCAGGAGTACCTATCACTAGCCCCCAACTATATTCTGCTGGGCACACTGATGACTTGAGACAGGCCGTGATGTACATTTCACATATGTACCCACGTGCTCCTCTTATTGGATTAGGTTTCTCTCTTGGTGCCAATGTTTTGACGAGATACCTTGCCGAAGAAGGTGACAGGTCTCGCATCCTTTCAGGCTGCGCACTCGCTTGTGTAAGTACAGCATTAAACCAGTGTGCTAAACAACTTCTTATCTGTCTCCACTCGTCTAGCCATGGGATTTGGCGCGAAATAATCATGGGTGCGTTTCACGCCATCCTCTTTCACCGATTCATCAACTCAAAAGTTCTGACCTCATAGACTACTGAGTACGTTTGTGGGAAAACACATATATTCTAAAGGTATGGGAGGTAACCTCCAGAATCTCCTGAGACGGCACGCCAAGTCGCTTGAATCGAACCCCGAGCATAAAGTGGCCAAAGCTATGCATGATACACTCGCTCTACGAAACCCAACTCTAGAAAAGTTCGACGCGACTTTCACTCGCGTAGCCGGTGGCTCTGCGCCCACTTTCCCATTTGCGACGGCCGATGATTACTATGAATGGGGATCGAGTCATTTTGTCGTTGAAGACATAAGGGTCCCTTTCTTGGCCATAAATGCTAAAGATGATCCCGTCGTTCGTCATGTTCCTATGGATGGCGGAGGAAACGGCCTGGTCATAATGGAGTTGACCCCCTTTGGTGGACATCTTGGATGGTTCCAGGCTGGCGATGGCTTTGTTGATCGGTGGACGACGAAGCCGGTCCTTGAGTGGCTGAAGCTCACTGGAGAGGTCCTTTCTCATGATACGAATAGATTAAATTGGCGCCGACTATATGTGGACACGGATGGTTACATACGAGAGGATGGGACTCCTAATATAGGATGTAAGGAAGTAGAAGGTGGGGGGATTATTGATGGGAATGGTGGCGAGGAGGGTATGCTGCAAGGCCTTTAGGATTTAGAACGGCCGTTGAAACGATGGCACATATGACATATATGTAGAATTTCTTAAACCACGTTATTTAGACTCGCCCAGTGGTACACATGCAATATGCAAATGAAACCGCGTACATTCTTCGGGCGGATTTAATCGCTATCACTAAACGTCACACCCTCCTCTTCCTCCTCTTCCTCGATCGTTGTTCTCTCATATTGAGTGATATCGACCGAGACGGTGCCTTCTTCAAGGAGCGTTTCATCCTCCAGATTTCTGTCGGCGCGTTCGAACAATTGACGACCTGATTCGTATGAGATGTATGTTCGTTTGCGCGGAGAAACAATACGTACCACTCAGCCGTGAGCCTACCCTCTTCCACTCCTCTCGTTCCTTGGGAGTCAGCACTTTCAATTTTTCCTCATCGTCTCGAGCCTTTTTCAAAGCCACTTCCTTGTCAAAAGCCGCTTTCCATGCTTTGAAGGATTCGACCGTGACCGGAGTCCCTCGAGTTCGCGCTTCTTCTTCCTGGTGGACCTATAAAATTATAGTCACAAATGATATTCCAAAAATTTACCTCTAGGGCTAGCCGCTCCTTCTCTCTCTCTTCCTTCTCGCGCCGATCGGTCCTTGTCCGAACAAGGAGAGATAATTGTTCCCTGAGATGCGATACTAAGGTAAATGTCATGGCCATTCCAATGTTATCGTTTCCCTGAATGATGTTATTTTCGCGATCCTAAAAGACCATACACAGGCCACACTGACAACTGAGCGAAGCTCCTCGAGGATGGCTTCTAATTCATCATCATCGATTTCACCGTCTACAGCTCTTAGTGATAATTCTGGGAGTTCGTTTGGGTATTGATTAGTATAATGGACGCAGAGGGTCAACTTCACTATAAGATTATGTTTTAACATTGGTCTGGAATTTGCAGATAATCTGGCAACATACGCTCTTCAGCACCGTCGATTGGATCATCGGGCTCTGCATCGATCTCAATTTCCCTTTCGGAAATTTCTTTACATGAGCCTTAGTCGCATTTTGTCAATAGGGTATGCAATGTGTGCATTACGGACTTGAAAGCTCTTCGGGATATATGGATTCCAGCACCTGGAAAATACTTCAGTAATCCGATGCCTAGCAAAAGCTAATCGAGACGTACCTCAAGCTCCTCTAGTACAGCTTCTGAAGACATCTTACAATGTGAATGAGAATGGAGAGATGTTTTCACAATCGTGGATCACAACAAGTCCAAATTAGCAAACTGCGACTTCTGCCACACTGTAAACTTTCGCCTAGTACCTCTGCTACCAAAATGTTTGGAATTGTATCTTCCCTCTTACGGAGCACGCTAGCCCAACAGCCCGTGATATTGGAAGGATTCCGTTCACAAATTCGACGGAGCATCACAACCTTTCCTCCTGTTTCTGGACTCTCTCCTATTTCGCCGCCGGCCCCGTGGATTAATCGAGTAGCGTCCACAGCTCTTGCCTCGGGACAAAAGCCGGGCCTTTCGGCTGAAGAGATTTGGGCAAATAAATCGAAGCAGGCCAAGTTAAGCCTTGCACAGCAACCACCCGCCACTGCCTACTCAGGTTCTTACTCCTTCCCTCGTTCCTAAATACTCATGTTCAGAAGTTCTACCCTTATAATAGGACGCAGTGTAAAGGTTCAAGCGGGTAACGTTGGGGAAGCGTACGCGCGACTTCAGTCGATTCTACAACGCAACAGGGTTAGGGCTCAATTACGAAGGACGGAGCGACATGAGAAGAAAGGAGAAAAGCGTCGTAGACTAGAGAGCGAGCGTTGGAGAAGACAGTTTGCCCACGAGGTAAGAAGCTTCGCCCAGTTGAATCTATGCTGTTAACAAATGTTTCAAAAACAGGTGCGGAAGAAGGTACAATTAGTGACGAAAATCCGCAATCGTGGAGCCTAGAACGGTCAAACTTTAGTCGTTTCACCCACGCAACGCCCTGTTATCTGCATAGTTGCCTCCACCTGCGAGGCGGGCTAAATATCGACACTCGGATGAGAATAAACGTCCATTTAATTGATACTATAGCGGTCCGTCATGTGCGATTTTGTCTTTCGACTGAATCTGCATCCCAAGGTCCTGCAGGATTGACTGCGCTGATATACGATATATCTTGCTCACGACGGCTATAACTCCTCAAGAACCAAGTCGCTGGAGTCTGGGTAGGGAAGTTATCGCATGGCTCATCCCAACCTTGCGTCTTGCCTTGTATATGAGAGCGATACCACAGAGGTGATCCTGTGATGCTGAAGTAATGTAGTCACGGTGGACCCAAGATACCACCCATGCCTCAGCGTGTTCTGGAATTAGCATGAGGCCTTAGATCGATAACGCATTTGCTGTTACGCCTTTAAACGGCGTGTTCCGACAGTCTTGCATCGCTGAGGATGGCCCTTTCTCTAAGAACGCGGATTACATGCGCCCATTCGCGTAGCAAATGAGTCTGGATAAATTGAGGCGAACGTTCCTCTTGAAGCCTCAGGAGGCCGCATACCACCCATTCTGACGGAGTCACTTTCGAAGAAGATGTGCCACAACGTTCGTTTTAGTTTCTTAATTCATAACCGCGTTTGACTTGGCCTCTAGATCATGGACGGGCGGTACCATACCGAGTGTGGCGACTTTTACTCCATAGCAACTAGCTTTCAGGACTGCCTTAGATCAAATTGTTTGTTCAGTCAAAGACACGCCCATAGTGCTGGTAGGTACTCGAAGACTAGGTTCTGTATGGAGTCCAGTAGAATTGATTGTTATCCGTAGCATGCAAGTCGAGCAGTTGCATACGATTGATGGCACTTCCTGTAAAAAACCCCATCAGGATCAGCCGAACGAAATGTAACGAATGCAACACAAGAGACCGAGAGGGGACCCTGGGTATTGATTGATAAGATGTTAGAGACTTGACCAAGACGGAAGACTTTGCCGGCAAAGGGTTTATTATTGTTGTACTTTATTCTCGAAATAAGGCTTGTTCTACTACGCAGTCAATTATGCAAACTTTTCTGTAGCAATGAACATGTATTTACGTTTGGTTCTTGTTGCTCGCTAATGTGAGCGTCTTCCCACGTATGTATATCATGGTACTGACAGCTGAATTCAATGCATTAGAGTAATCGTTTCTTGAGGCCAACTCGCTGCCGCCGCTCATGACATCATAGTCGTTAGTCGAGACTAGTAGACTGTAGGTACTAGTAGACCTGACTTTTCACATGTATGTTCAGGGCAGTTCAGGGTACGAGTAAACTTGCCTTGATCTCAATTAGGCTAGAGGATGTCCATTTATGGCTGCTGTTATATAAAAGCACGTTGTCTTTTACGGACTTTGTTGTCGTCGGTTACTTAAAGACCATGAATTTTGATAATCCCCTACCAATCCCCCTCATTAACCATGCATATGCTACTATCAGATTATCTCCATCTATGCACACTTCCTAAGCTACAATGTGCCCGCTCAGCAATGCAAATGGGACCGCCGGACGGCCACAAAAGCCATCTGAATACGCTACACGTTAAGCCAAACGCGACACGTACCCTCGAAACTATGGTCAGGACAACCACTCTTATGGAACCCCAACAAATTAACGATTGTAGGTGTTTCCTGGTTCATGATTTGTACCTCGACTAGATTATAAACGTGATGGCATACAGGGACAAGCTCCTATTTTCCTGACCTCCTCTTGGACAATCACCAGAGCGAAGATAAAGCGCTTAAGCTTCATATCCCTTCTGAAGACCACCTCTTCAGAACCTCATCTTTGTCGGAATTCCCTTGGCTCGACCAGTCTTTGGGCCTGATTAAACCAGACTCTACGAAAGGGTAAGCTCATCCAGTGAACTACATAATTTGCTCCATTTACCTGACTTGGAGTAGATTGGGGTCGTGGCTTAATGTATTACCCCTCCAAACTGTGGAATGCGCATTTCATACCATGTTCCCGGAGACACAGCGCTATCGTTTCAGTCTGGAAGACGATCCAGAAAACTTCGACAGGAACCTTTTTGAATATTTCTCCTGGTCCACCAAGAACGATGGCACATTGGATCGAATCAAAACTAACATCACTCGACTTGTTGTAGCGTTCCAACCACCATGGATATTATCGGATACGGATATACAACAATTCGCAAAGAGTAAAGCAGTGTGTGAAATTGAACCTCTGCATCATATACATATTTCTCATATTTTGCTGAAGTTCCCTCCATACCGCTGCGGACCTAATATGTATCCGGAAACATGTATAGACAGCCGCTACAGGCTCTGGGGAAAGGTAATTATATAACTGACCTATCTATTACACTGTTACTAAACACAGCCCGGTAGATGTGGGATGTATGTAGGAAGACACAGTCGCGCTATTTTGTCTTGACATCTTACAACAAATGGGTCTTTGGGGCATTTTCTCTTGGTAAAAATATCACTTACTCGAATCCTTGTTTGGGATTTAATCCGCAACCTCAGGATGGACACATGGCTTCGTCTCAGAAGTTTTCAGCTACGATTCACGCAAGCCATCGATCGCCGAATGTCTGATTTTCTGGCTGGCTTCGGCTATGCGAATGACTGGTACTCCTTCACTCCCGAACGTACGTATAAAGGCACTATCAATGGTCTATCTAACTTCGTATCTTTACCTTGTAGGTACCAGAGCCAATATCCCACGTCTTTATGCCGCCTGGGTTGTCGTCTGTTAAAAAACCCGATGTCAACGCTTTGATCACAACCAACTCCGAATCACATTGGGATGGCAAGAGCGACGGTAAGATCACAGCATCTCGCTGCCGAGTCTGTCACTGATATTTATTGGTTTGAAAGAAGTTCCCTCGTCTGCAGGCGTTCAACTCACGGATTCGGACCTCTTGGACGAATTTACAGATACAGTACCAAGGGCTTATAACAATATCACACTTCGGAAGGAATTGCTGTCTGAGTGGCTGAAGAAAGCAGAGGATCCAGGGTCTTCAAGAAACGATCTCTCGATCGTCCCAAAGCGCATGAGGCGAATGCTACCTGAAGCAATCGATTTATGTTACGGCGACTGGTTGGTATAACATTGGATCAAATTACAGACATGTAGATCCGACGGGATAGTTTAGAATGCGCGGATCAAATATTAATATTATGGCGTCATAGACTATATTTCTGCGATTTTCTCGTCGATAGCTGTCCAGGGGGTGTTGCCACCATGCGAAGAATTTGGTGTCCTACCAAAAACATCTGCTGACGTGTAATTACTAGGAACCGTGTTAGCCAACGAAATAACGGATACATATAAATTCGGTTTGGGCGAGGTCGGGGGCGGTACCTAAAATTTGATTTGATTTGAAGAAAACTATTAGGTGAGAAATCGAGGGGCACATACTGCAGTAATGGAAGAAAGATATGGAAAATTGGTCTGGACGTCCTGGCATGAATAGAACTCAAGAAGAATACTTAAAGCCTCTGTTAGCTCAAGTGATCAGATTAGACCTAATCAATAGGCTGTAAAATATTACCTGCGACGGAAGATAGTTCTGTCTCGTTAAGCGTAAAATGCTCTATGGCATATCGAGAAGCGTCAGGTGATGGTGGTTTGTGTGAAGGGGGAGTGGGTAAGGATGCCGTTGGCGCTGATGCGGAAATTCGAGCGTCCAGGGAGGGTGAGTTGGGACCGTCGAAAATGCGCTGAGCAAGAATATAACAAGAAGCGGCAATTACTCTCGGCGAATACAGAATACACATAGGTGTGCGATAACTGGAAGAAAAACGTCAACCAGGGTTTGGTCTTGACTACGATAGGAACGAGACAAACGAATCATGTGCTAAGCTCCATGCGTATTCCTGGATCATAGGATTCTTTTCATATGCGTCAAAGAGATCCACCAGTTCGGCATGAGGGCTCTCAACCACCAGATCGAAACATATGGCCTCGAGAAGATATTCCTCCGTCAATAGAATCGCGGTCTGCAATTGGTCCACTTCCTGGAGGGTGTTGGGTCACACCTTTAGTACCATCCATAGGACGCACCTTACTATCCGAGGGAATATCTTTGATGTCAACTGTGCCAATTTTGGCCTGACAGACTTTGGCGACATCGCGGAGCTTTCGACCGCATTCCTCGGTTTTGGTGGCAAGGAAGATACATGATGCCGCTACGTCCTAAAAATGGTTCTAGAAGTATAATATGGTCAATCTAAGCGCCTTACTTGACGATGGAAGTCTTCCATCGAGTATCTCATATAAAATCGATGAAACCATGTTGCTGCGGTGAACATGGCGGAGCTCGGACTGCAATAAATTAGTTGAAGTTGTACTAAGCTAGACGGAAGCAAAATACGAACAGCATAAGCGAGGAGCCCAAGCGAAATAAAAACTCGACGCCTCTCGCTCGGTCATAGAGTTCTTTGTGAATGGATAATCCAGTTGATGAGGGCGTCATATGAAGAGCTGCTCGCGGAAACAGCCATTGGGGTTTTAGCACCATAGGGGGTACACTTTTTGAGGAGATAAGAGGAAGAAACGGTTCGGGTTTCCGAGTCGGTGATCACTATCGTGGTCTACTGGTAGATCACTTCGGAGTGGCACCCCTTGGACTGGATTATGTAATTTCGGCGTAAGGCTTTATTATTAGCAGTTCCTCCATCGACTTCACGATTAAGGCTCTCTTGCCTTCTGACGCGAATCCTCCACTATCTGGTCCCTTCCTACTATTTAAATTATTAATCAGATGGGAAAACCCTATCACGGGCTCGACATTCTTATGCGACACAGGGAATGAACTACACTGACCGCCGATGGGTTGGAATCCTAAAATCTTCCTAGGGACATTTTACACATGTTGCGGCATGCGGCGGCCTTGTGGGCAATGCTCTCTCCTTGGCTTCTTCTCTGCGCTCCAAGCAGTCCTGGCACTTATTCTTGAGGCAGCATGTACTGGCACGCACCGCCAAAAGGTTTCACTCCCCGTTGTCATCATACCCCATCTAGAGCGACACCCTGTATCACACCCTATTTCATGAAATGCCCACTCGGATGAATTTCATGGTCTGCTATGGCACGGTCCCTGTCCTCGCGAATTAGACAAATTAAATGACTGCTTGGCCTTGGTCAATGGTTTGCCCAAACCCAACTCCGACATCGATAATTCAGACAGGTGCCTCGATGCTGCAGCCTGTTTTCTGCGACCCAAATAGTTGGTATTTTATTATTGACCTATTCGCCTCACAGCAATTTGCAGTCGGACGTCCTTGCGGCGTAAATAATCAACGGGCGATACGATATCCGATGACATATACTACTACGTCAAAGACTCCCGCGATGCTCTGCAAGATCAGAACGTGTCCCAAACCTTTTTTGCTAAACGTGGTGAATCGTTCCTTAATTTTGTCACAAATTTCCCAGCCCCTCAATCATAAGGCCTCACGTCAGAGAAATTTTATCAAAGGTATGTGTTATAATATTCAATCTGCGCGCTGCATTATTATCTACTCTATTTTTACGGTTCAAATATGTCAACGGGATGTTCAGTTCCGGCCGCGTCGTGCAGCCTGTGCAGCAGCAGTCTGAGCATCCTCCTCGCATGCAAAGCATACTCGGTTTTGAAATGTGCGATCTATAAGGAGACGGATCAGTGGCCTTTTTCCCTCGCTGTCGGCAGCTGCTTACTATACTGTTGAGGAAACTGACGGCTACAATGGGCCCCGCAATCTCAGTAAAAACGCTCCCTAGAGGTGCCTATAACTCACTACTGCCAGCAGGTAGTCTTGCAATTAGGACCACAATCCTGAGGAGGGTGGGTCGAGCTAAATTTACACCATCGGTCCTCACATTGGATCTAAGACCAGACTAGATTCAGTGCCGCTGGTTGATATGTCTGTTTGAAAGCTTCCTTACCATCTCATCGGGCTGCCAAAATATCAGTTAAAATACGACACGTCGTCTAGATGTTACTGGGTGACGCACTAGGTTATAGACGTGGTTGCATTGCTCGAAGATGTATTGGACCCTTTTTGCGGCACATGAGGCTCTACTCAGAGAGAGATATAAACAAACAGGGCTTACTGTCGCCATCTGCACATGAGTGAAAAGGTTTTTGAGGCTTAGAATGAAGAGTTGCGGAGGGGGGGGACCTGGAAGTGGAGCTGAAGCCTCAAGCTCATCTAGCATTGCACCTTTATACCCTCATCCCAGGATCTTAAATCGACGGGGAAAAATATGGCTGATTGCGCATAGATCAATTATCGGGCCGCTTCTTGATAATTCTATCAAGATGCAGGCGTGTGCTACAGGTAGTAAAACGATATTGTACTGGGACCGAAATCAGTCACTAGTGTCACCAAAATCACTGTTGAGCTCCTCAGAGTCGACACCCAACCGAGGGTTTTTCTTGTAGATCACTTCTGGGTATCAAAATTCTAAAATCCAATTTCCGTGTGGAGCCTTTCAAGCCGTTCTACACACGGATTCTGCGAGAGACCAGGCTGGAAACATTAAATAGGAGGAAGAAGTATGTTTTTTTGTCACCAGGCGGCCGCTTGTCCCCCATGCACACCGAGAGGATACTATCACCTCGAGAGCTCATCGATATTAAGGTATAGTTGAAGGAATGACCTTCGGAGGCAAACGTGTGATCAGGCGGGGTTGGGCTTGGCAGTTTAACGGATGCAAAATTCGGACACACTGCAATTGCGTGAATTTAGGACCAGCTCCTATGACGAGGTAATAAGGGACTAGAGACACGAGGACTCTTAGAACACAGAAAACATAGCGGATCTGCACTGCCTAGCAAGAGATCGTGGCTGGAAATGCGAAGAAGCTAAATGTCCTTGAGGCGAGGGCGATCTTTGGCGGGATTACGGCACAAAGGTTATCGGCTATCGTGTTGATCCATCTATAGATTCTGCCTGGGTACCTTAAGATTACATCAAGCGGTATGTTATCATCGTCATGTTACTCTATCCCGCGAACATCCCAACAAGGTACTGGCTGACACCTTCCGGTGTGAGACTCCCGACATCGGAGAACACCAAGGATATCAGATCAGGCCTAGGATGACTTTTCAGCTACAACACAGGGAAAGCAAGGGTGTGGGCCACCTTGTATAATCTACATCTGGGTTATTTTGTGAAATGTGCTCTTGTGTGATCGATATAGACGCCACACTGGAAGAATTTTCCTCATTGGTAGAGCTGGGACTCGATAGTGACGGGGATATTCGGGAATGTAGGCTCGGAGAAGCTACAGACTTGGTGGCAGGAAAGGAGAATATTCGTGCATTTTGGTTCGGTAGATCATATTGTGACAGGGGAAAAAGTCGGTGAAACTTGTAGCTGAAAATTAATGCGACGTCAGTGAAGATCATGGAATTTACGCGTAGATTGACCTCTCTGCGAGAGCGTAGAACGGCTTGTTAGCTGCTTTCGCGATGATCGCCATCTGATTACTCCCCACCGCATTAATCAGTCCACCGCTTTCCACAACAGCTTCGGACCCCACGAGGACAAAGTCGACCTTTTCCATGACATATGCGACTGCGGAATCTAATATGACAGTACTGGGAATGCCCGCGGCAGTCAGAGCTTCGGCAGTTTTGATTCTAAGACGTCAAGAATTAAGATTTGTTTGAGTAAGCCATGTTAAATACTGACCCGAGGCCACGGGGACGGGCCTCTGTCACAAAAACTTGGAGGAAAACGTTAAGTTAGGCGGAAAACAAGCAAGTGACGATTGAAAGACCTGATATTCGTTTCCGTTCGTGAGCGAGTAATAGAGTTTTCATAACGACCCTTGAGTATGAGTGTGTGAGGATCTAAAAACCTAGCATAAATGGTTTAACGGTTCCAGTGAAGCAAGAACTGACCACAGAGCCATCCTTGATGAAACCGACTGCAAGCTCGGCTATTTTCTTACGATAGCCTAGAGCCTCTGCTGCATACTGTTGCCCTTGACGTACTAGTTTTGTTTTCAAATCGGCAAAGTTCTGTTGGCAGCGTTTCAGCCACGATCGAGGTGAAATGAAGGAAGGACGTACCACAGAATCATGCGGAAACAGAGTGACAAATGCAATGAAAAGCTCACAGCCAGCGTTGAGACTAATGGGGTTCGAGGATCTGGTCTTGAGGACCTCGGCGCCATCATTGAGGGCCTTCACGAGTTCGAACATGGTTCCAGCTAAGATGGTGATGGTGAGACAGATCGGACAGAAGAAGATCACAGCTTGCCCTTTGAGTTTTCCGTCAACTCGGTGAGAGCAAGAATGGCGGCGAGAGGAGGTGATATCTTGGAAAAGGCTTCTATTATCATGCACGGTCGGCGAAAGGTGGAACGAGGAGGGACATACTTCCTCGTCAACCAAAATACGTTTGTAAGCTTCAAAAACGTCAAAAGTTGAAAGATTAGCATCGTCTGTGGTCACTGAAGGCTTGCTCATAACTGCAAGTTGCAAGTGACGTTGCCAAGTAGTTAATCTGAATTGACTCAAATCAAGAGTTACGTAATCTGACCAAGAAAGAACAACGTCGGTGCGCTAGCAGAAATTTAAAAGGAACAAGGCGCCGGGAACGCGGCCGTTGTATCGGGATGACGGTGTGTTTCAGGAGTTGTACTGTAATTGACGGAGATATACAGTTGCTAACGAAACAAGACCGCTGAGGGGCAGCCGAAGGGAACCTTTAGAGTAAAACAAGGTCGATTATTGGAAATGGCGGGCGACTAGCCGTGGGAAAATTCGGGGGACCCCAGATGTAGGCTAGACCATTGCAGAAACGATTACTGTGGACGCAGCAAAACAGCAACCATGGCACTCACGGTGAATTCGAGGAGTAAGGCAGGGCTAGCAGATTGGGTAGAGGGGAGGGGGAGGCGAGGAAGATGCCAGGTGTGAGAGAGAGGAGGTATCAGGGGTACTGACAAGAGGCGTCGCGGTGAATACACGTGTATTTTCGACCGACGCTGGATCGGTGATCGTTTTTAATATTCACCTTTTCTTCGCCAACAGGGTCCCTACAAAAGCCTCCCACTGACCATGTTCATTGTCCTTTCCTCCCTCTGAGCTCGTCGTTCCTCCCGTCCCCAGTCACATTGCAAGTCATCTCCTCGTTCTTTCTACTCTCACTGCTCACCTTGCTCCCCCGCTAGTCTTATCCTACAATGTCTGCCCGTCCAAGAGCAGAAGTCATATTCTCCAGCGATGTCAGGAACATGGATGATTGGGCTCGTCGCACCCGCATTCCATTGACTACTGCAGAGGCCTTAGGGGCGACCTATGCCCGCGCTCACCGTTGGCTTCAAACCCTGAGGTTGCGCCTGATCAGGGACCACAACTGGTCAGATGCGCCTACAAACGACAGTCGCATGTTGTTCTCCCTCGAAACTTCTTCCATCTGGCGCTCTTCCGTCGGTCTCCCCGCTGGACCCCAACTAAAACTCCAGCTCCCTGTCCACGCCAGCTCATTCTTCTCCCCTGAACGTCGTGTTCAATGGCAGATGGTTTTCCACAGCGACATCTTCGAGTCTGTCCGCAAAATATGTCCACCTATTAACGACATCCTCAGTCTCATCCAATGTCTTCTCACCGGCGTCGTTACCCTTACCTTTGAAGAACATCTGCCGCAGGGCATCTATCGCACTATTCGTGGTCTCCCACCTGCGTCATGGATCAATGAAAACGAGCGTGCACTAGTGGAAATATTTGGTATATCCCATTTCCGAGCCCTAAGCAAGGCATGTCGCGATACAGAATCTGCATTCAAGCTCGAGGTCATCCCCCACCCTCGCTAACAAAACCACGTCTGGGTCAGACTGGTCCGCACTATACTGCACCCTCCTGTGCTTTCCACATCATCTTTATCCATCAGCAACCTTCAGTGACAGAGTTCTTTGAGAGACATTCCTGCGCTACCACATCTTCATCCCACTACTTCTCTGACCCACATTGCTGTCATATACTGTTTGCTTTCTATTCCTTGCATCTCAACTTTCTGCTCTATAGATTGTTCTAATTATCGCAACCCAACATACCAATCGCACTTGCATATAATCAGTCTTGCATCCCTCCATCCATTGTTATGTCTCTTGTTATATCCACTGCATCTAATGCCCTTTTCTCTTTTTCAAGTATGTAGTTTTTCGTTGTTCCAAAAACCTCTTGCATCCTATGCACATAAGAATTTGATCTGTTGCCAAGCAGCAATGCTTATTTTTAGAAATAATCGAATTTTCCCAAACTTTTCCTGCGATCATCAGTCCTTGCCTAGAAGTATCATGTCCTCTACCGTCGTTTGCCAGAATCCCTCCTGTCCTAATGGCAACCCAGTTTCTAATCTGGAATGTCCTACATGTCATAAGTCCGTCTTTTCTGACTTGTAGTCTGGTTGTTCTCACCTATGGTAGACTTGGACTGAAGGGGTCATTCTTCTGTGGACAAGAGTGCTTCAAGTCCGGATGTGAGTCGCCTCCCTGGCCTATGTGCTGAATAAAAGTTACAAGCAGTGACGCAGGGGCAAGTCTTTCTGGGTAAACCTTCTGAAATTCAAACCTGATCTATTGGCGTTCCACTAGAAAGTGCACAAGACTATCCATGTCATTGCGTCTGGCAAGATAGAAGGTCAAAGCGGCTCCTTTCAGATCAAGACCATACACTTATTTACATGCACACAGACGGCACGTATAACCCTTTCCCCAACTATTCCTATACAGGTTCAATGAGGCCCGTCTACCCGTTGTCCAAAACGCGCATCGTTCCGGATCACATTCCCCGCCCCGATTACGCCGCCGACGGTAAGTAGTTTGAAGTATCGCTGAAAGGTATCGCATATGCAACAATTCGCATTTATTATACAGGTAAGCCTCTGTCAGAGGTCAAGCGCTCTGGCCAACCTCCACGGATACTCAGCACAGAGGAGCAGGAAAAGATGCGCAAGGCTTGCAGGGTGCGTCATGCTGCAACCGGAACCCCCACACCAGATCAGATCTTTGATGCAATATTTCCTCAGTTGGCGCGTGAAGTTTTGGACATCGCTGCATCCCACATTCGTCCGGGAATAACAACCGATGAAATTGACGAAATTGTCCACCAAGCTACGATTGAAAGGAACTCTTACCCATCCCCTCTGAACTATCGCAATTTCCCGAAATCAGTCTGCACGTATGTCGCCCTGTGTCATGCTCCTTTGTACTGTACTGACTCCCTGATTAGCTCAGTAAACGAAGTCATTTGCCATGGCATTCCGGATCAGAGGAAACTGAAAGAGGGGGACATTATCAATATCGGCAAGTGCACTTTTGTGGTTTCAGGTCACATTTTATTCAAGCATTCGCCACAGATGTATCTCTATATTTCGAAGGTAGACCGCCTATCCATCCTTCCACGTGTTGGGTTGTGCCTCACTGAGCCTTCAAGGATACCACGCCGATCTGAACGCAACATACCCCGTCGGCGAGATTGACGATGACGCCAAGAAACTTATCCGCACGGCGCGTAGCTGTTTAGATGAGTCCATTAAAATTTGCAAACCTGGTGCCCTGATCCGCGATATCGGTAAAGTTATGTGCGCCACAGAAAAAAACGTTATGGCACTACCACAATGAACTCACTCTGCACATTTTAGTGAACCCATTGCCCGCGCCAACGGCTGCTCGTCGGTGAGGACGTATACGGGTCACGGTATCAACGACCTCTTCCACTGCTCGCCGAACGTGCCGCATTACGCGAAGAACAAAGCAGTTGGTACCATGAAGCCTGGCATGGTGAGTTCCCATGGTTGTTACTACTCAATCGCCGACTGATATTAGCTTGGCCATAGGTATTCACTATTGAGCCGGTAAGTTTTCAAGTGGTGGAAAAATCCTGTTAGGCTAATATCATTTACAGATGATTAACTTCGGCAGCAATTGGGACGAAGTTCACTGGCCGGACAACTGGACAGCGACGACAGTAGATGGCAAAAAGAGTGCACAATTCGAAGAGACTCTTCTGTAAGTGTCCTGTCGCGAGATATAAAACTTGTCTGATATTTTCTGAGTAGAATTACGGACGTGGGGGTGGAGGTTCTGACTGCCGGAAAACCCTTCGAGCTACTATAAATGTTCACAATACAATTCCGAATAATAGAGTAACGACAAGTACTGTGCACACTCCAATTGCACGCGAAAACATAGATGGTCCCTTCATCTATCAGCCGCTCAAACAGCCTTCAACTTGTTCCTACTAATTTCATCGTTTAAGTCGTGTGTAGCATGAGGGAAGGGTTCCGTTTTGTCAACGGTGGCAAGTCGGGTAACGGGGACACCATCTGATAGACTTTCCCTCCGTGCTCGGTGTCCGGCTCGAAGTTGTAGACCTTCCTCAACCTCGCCTACGGACATGGTTCTCGAGATCGCGCTTGTTGGCAGAGGGGAATGTCGTAGTCTTTGAAGATCGGCAAACGAGCTCTGACGACTCTTGAGTTTTTGCGTAGTAGAAACTTCGTCCAAAGTTGGAATGATGCCCACTACGTTGTCATAATCTCCAGTGTCTTCATCGTCGGTTTCGTCAGGTGTCCCGATTCGACTAGATTCGTAGTCCGAGAAACCACTCCATGCACTCGTGCCACGCTTTGCACTGCGGCTCCAACCAAACAAGCGCTCATCAATCCAGGTCATCGGATGAGTCAAGCCGAGACCTTGAGCATCGACGGCACCGATACTACTCTTGCGACGCCAGATCCCAGGATTCCCTGTCGACGGGGGCGCGCTGGAGGACGGCACCAGGATGCGCCACTATGAGGATGTCTATCAGGTATTATGGAGCTAGAGTGGTTTGCAGGTACACACTTCGTTAAAATCTTCGTACAGTTTGGGTCCAAAGTCATTGATGAGATCAGCTACTTCGTTGGATAGCTGAACTCGGATGGCTCTGAGTTTGTCAAGGGAGCGTTGTTGTCCTGGAACCAAGGCAACAATGAGGGGTCGGAGAGATCTAAATCAAGCTTCAGTCATAATAGCGCGCCTCCAAAACTCTCACATACTTGAGGACATCCACGCCAGCTTCACCAAACTTGAGAGCTGCATAGTTCATGAAAGGCAATGCAACGAAGACAAGGGATGGAGTGGCAATCCTCCACTTGAGGGGAGCCTTAGCTCTGATTGCGATAATAGTAGCGATGAATGCATAGAAGGTATATAGCACTGGTGCAACACCAAGGCATATAAGGACCTTCCACGTTGCAAGGACATCTCGTCCAGCTATCTTCACAACAGACGCAGCGAGAGCCTCTGCGGGATATTATAAATGTCTGGAAAACACGGTAAAGAAGTATCCCCACCTTTAGCTTTCTTCCGGGAGATCAGTGAAGCCAGTATGAACATGGGGCCATTCAGAATAGTTCCGGGAAGTGCGAGTATGGTCCACACCAAAAGAAGACCGATCCGGTAGGTTAGGAGGCCTAGAGTCTTCCAGCTCGCTTTTTGGGCTCGAGGGACCTGTTTCGACTTCAGAAAATTGGATTAAAATGACAACACCGATTGATTACCTGATGATCACGCAAGCCAAGGTCCCGAACTAGCCGATTATACTTGAGCACATCTGTTCGCAGTTTTTGAACCCGTGGGTCGTCTTTGAAATGTGTGTATCCCTCCAATAGTCGTTTATTGAGCTCCACAACCTGCCCTAGGGTTAGGTGCTGGCCAGGGGTTTTGTACAGTCTTCGAACAGCTTGAATGAGCTTTCAAACAACAGTAAGTATCATTTGGTATAGCCAATTGTCAAAGAGGGCGCACCATCAGGGTATCATAATCGGGAGCTCTGATGGTCACCGTTTTTAATGAGTCATAGACAAGATTAAGAAATTTGGCGACCGCCTCTCTCTTTCGAGCACCTCCCTCTTTAAACATTTCAACATATTCAGCAGGAACGTCTAGAGCACTTCCAAACTCTACTACAGCTCTAGACCTGAAGCGATGTGCATGGAAGTATGATAGACCAACGGGAACGATCTTCACACGCAGGTTAGGATCGTTCGCCATGGCACCCAGAGCCATAATAGACACTCCGGCCTTCAAAGGTAGCAAATCTGTCCGATCATGACTACCACCTTCTGTAGTGTCAGGGCTTGTCCGGCATCGATAATGGGTGCGCACCTTCTGGAAATATCCCTATGCTACCTCCTTGATTTAAGCACTGATAGACATGGCGGTACATTTCCTGTTGGTCGACGAAAGGCAGTTTTTTGAATTCCAGCCCCATAGCACCTTCCTGCCGTAACTCAGATACTCGGTCCCTGACCTTTGCCGTTCCTTTGCCACTCTCTCCACCAAACTCACGCTTGATCTTTAGCTCAGTGTCTGAAATGACTTCGCTCACTTCAGCAACCAGGGAACCAAGTGACTTTGAGAGCATAATTTGCATTCTGGGGGAGAATTCTGAAAGAAATTTGGTGCCGTCACCCAAAATGAGACATGGGTCGTCAGGGGAAAGCCAAATTTTTCCGGTGCCAGGAGAGGCGGAATCCGCAGCCCGGGCGACAGGGACTTTCACAAATTATCGTGAACAGGAGCTAAAAGAAAAAGCTAAAGAATACTCACTACTGTCCATTAGGCGCGCGAAAAAACCAACAGCTTTTCTTTCCATACTCTTTGCCGCGGTGAGAAACTGAACATGACGATTGGTTTCACGGTAGACTTCTAGGCTAAGCAGGAGTGGATCGAGAAACTAAATCAAAAACTGATTGGCTAGAGCGCCTGAGGAGGAGATACGCTAAAAATACTTGGTTGTTGTGAGGTGCACCGACAAATATCACGGGTCCTTCGCGAGGGATGTTGAAGGCTCCGCGAGGTCGAATCTCCCGGAAAAATATTTGAGTTATGGTCCTCCAGAAGAGCATAACAGCATCATAGGAAACGGAGCTCTTGGCTACGATAGTCATTGCTGAGGCAGGAAAGTAGTGAATAGAGAAGTAACACAGATCGAATCATTGGAAACCAAGTAAATAACGACCTCAGACATTAACATATGCAAGCAAGGTCACCTGACCGTTATATTAACATTCAACTCATCATAGCTGAAAGATATGTATGTTACATGCGGGACGCCTTGGATGGTATACAATGAAGGGAATAAGGGAATGAAAGGAAAAGAAAAATTAACCAGGAGACACCCGTGAAACACGGCTTTGCGAGGATGCAGTGCTGAGCGTACTCGATCGATATTGGAAAATGTCATGTAGCCTTGATAACTTGTCTTGAGAACCTTCGGGGGGCGTCATTCTTCGCGAAGATATATCTTCGGCTGCGACAGGTGAGGTCGGCAGTCGCTCCCGGTGGTTTGACTCCAATTCTGAATGCCAAAAGGGTGAGATGAGGTATGTGTAGAGGTGAAATGGGACAAACTTGTTAGTGTATCAGCTACAACCACGTCTCTTTCTTGGTCTTCTGCGGCACGACTTGCTAGAGCACGATTGATATATTTACGGAATGCAGCACCGGTGGATTCCAGCATTTTATCTACCCGAGGCCGCTTGTGAGGGTATGCCTTCAAAAAGTGATGAAGCTCTGTGATGCCTTCCTTGTGTAAGGCGCCGGTTGTTTCACTGGAGATACGCCCAATAATGCTGAGTAACGTTGCATCAGGGTCAGGCTCCTCCACAACTGGTGATGACACCCCATGTCCATTGGCAGACGATATGCTGGGACTTGTTCGGTGACTAGATGAGTGTCGATGACCGATAGAATTCGCAGAAGATGCAGTTTCTTGAGGAGAAATAGGTCGACTAGACATGGGCGAAAGTGGGCGGATAGCCTGGTCAATAGAGCCTCCATTTCGGCGAACTGGAACTTCTGCACCAGAACGAGAACTTGAGTTGAGAATCCGGTAAACATATGGGTAAACAATAGTTGCTGAGGGGTCATCGAACGCCGCTGATAATAGGTCATATACATCATCTCCATAATGAGCTTCGAGGTACTATTAGCTCATAGAACATTCTATTATTAAAGTCACCCACCAACAACATGCTGTATGATAACTTTGATTGTCCTCAGAGGCATATCGCCACATGGGACTTTGTTGGTCGCACGCGCACGCCATTCGTTTGGTGGTACGGACTGCAGGAAATGCTCGATAGCTGGGAACAGTTCGACTGGGTCAAGTTTGTGTTCGCTCAGATCCTGGGGAATATTCCGCGCCAATTTCCAAACGCATTTCAAGACAAGCTCAGCGACCTTGGATTCTTTGGAGTCAGCTAGGGTGCCGCTGCTCGGGAAAGGCTTTACAATCTGTAGCAAAAGAGCGAACAGGGCGCTAATCGGAAAATTAAGCTAGTTATTTGCTTTCCCGACAACAAAATATACGCACCGGAATATTGACATTCGTCTACCGGTTGCAAACAACCTCAATATTATCATGTTGATGAATCGTGACAAATCCTTCACTTTCTTGACATGGCTGTCATCCGTCTCGAGCAACCGCAACGTCAACTCTTCCAAAAGTGACGTCAATATATCTACCGTCAGCGACTCCGCAAGGTAAGCATGATCACAGAAATTATTCAGGGTCTGGATTAGGTGCTTTGCTAGCCGAAAATTATCATCAGGGATGAGGTCCTCTGGTCGTTCGAAGACGTGAGCCATTTGGAGGGTGATCGTCTCGATGAGCCCCTCAGTGTGGTCTGCAAGTTCACGATATTGAGGGATATCAGGACCTGCCTCTGGACCCACAGCTAAGATCTTCTGGATTTTCTTGAGTGCATCCACACTACGGGCCGGGTCACTACTGAGAATACTCGAAATAGTGATGGTAATATCCTCAGACCCCAGTGGAACGGATATCTCGTGGCTAGGAGCATCTGAAGGGCTTAATTCCTGCTCGTGACGACTGCTGGTGGGGGATGGTTCGTTCATCAGTACATCGTCGCGAGAGGGATGTGAGGTGGCCTGGGGCAAAACAGGCCGGGGACGACCCAGTCTGGAGGGTAGCATGCTCTTTGGTCTCGCAATCCCCTTCGGGGATGTAGGCGCAGGTGGAGGTGGCTCAATATTCCGAGAAATGCGGACAGGTGAATCAGGGCGAGAAGTAGTGCTAAGGGCGGGTGAGGCCGACCGAATTGTGCGGGCAGGGGAGGCAGGCCTAGTCAGCCGCGAAGCCCCACCAACAGAAGGACTAGCTGGTCGAGGAAGTGCTGTCATGCGTGAAACTGCTAACGGAGAGGCTGGCCTGAGAGCGCCGATGCGCGAAACTGCCAACGGAGAGGCTGGCCTGACACCACCGATGGCCAAGCGACTTATCGCAGAAGTAGAGGAAAGGGGAACTTCTTCCTTCTCCTTGGAACTAGGCCCAGGCACTCGACGTAATCGCTCTTCTAACAAAGTCTTGTCTTTGGGGGGTAACGGACCTACCAGCGACCATACCTTTTCGCCAACAAGTGTATATCCCTCGCTATGAAATTAACGTTCCAATGAATAGACCGACAAAAGTAACGAAACCTCTCACCTTAGAGTTCCAAGAGCCGATTTCCGAACCTGGGAGTCCTTGTCTGCAAGCATGGAGGCGATAAGAGGAAATGCTTTCATAGGTTCACATGCACCCATGCCCGATTTCTTCAGGATGCCTGCCATTTCATCAAGAGTTCCTTGTCGAGTCTTCGCAACTTTCGACTTGAGGCCATGCTCTAGTAGTAGTTGAAATACACGACTATATGCATAGACCTTGGGAAGTGATCGAATGATTTGCTGAACTCGCCCTCGGACTTGTTCGCGAGCATCACCAAGCTATGGGCGAGTAAGTCGTCTATAAACTAGGTCCAGTGTGGAGAAACGACATGCCTTGAAGACCATGGTAGGTATAAAGCACATCGCTTCGTTGTCTGTTAGCTGGTAATTTACGCTCCGCAGGAATCCTAAAACAGCTTCGACGACCTCCAGGCACTTCGATATCAAGTTTGGCTGTGGTTCGTGTGCTTTGATGGAAGAATACTTTAGAGGCAAGTCGAGATTTGCCAAGCAAACGATCTCAACATTTTCGTCTGCATTCTGGGCATTGACATAGAAATCAGCCATCATAGTAAGCCCTTGGATGTGGTCGTTGACGGCATTATGATCTTGACTGAACAGACGAGAGACCAGTTCTTTCGAAGCATGAGCCTCCATTTGACTTTGTAAAAGGTCTGCGAGATCTTTGCGAGTAGGTCCACCCTCGTTGATCCATTTCTGTGAATCCTTTCCACACCTCGCTTTCTTTATGTCAAGACTAGTTCCATAGAATGGCAACGATTGTGTGGGGGGCTGTAGAGCAGCGCTAGCAGTAGGTACAGCACGTTTCAGGCCGCCTATGGAAGGTTTCAGGCGCGTTGACGACCCGACTTCGACCGGTGTTGCAGGGCGGGATTCGGGACGGCTACTACCCAGGGGTAACTTGCGACGGACACCAGTCACCTTCGGACCAGCAGTAAGTGGAGGTGGAGATGCTGGAGATTCTGGAGGAGGACTAGGAGCCACTGTAGTGGTTGCTTTGGTTTGTTTTGCAACGGAAGGAGTGGGTATGGGAGCAGTCTGGATAGCTGGGCGCGCAGCCTGGATGAGGGGAACAGCACTAGCTCTTGATGCTGGCTTTAGTGAACTGGTCTGTTGCATCACATAGTCAAATCCAACGCATGTGATCAAAGTAGGCAATAAAGCCTGTGCACCCCTTCGCACATCACTGTTGCGGTCGTCGAGAGAGGAAACAATAGGAGAAACCCAGGTGTTGAGGTCCATGTTTGATGTTGCAGGATGCTCTTTGAACCAGTCTGCCAGCCAATTGGAAAGGGTGCCTTTTTGCATGGGATTCGTTGCTTCCAAGCCCGTGGCTATCCCAGGTATCATAGCATCCAAACCATCGCATGCCGTAGCAATGGATGCCAATGCTTGCAGAGCAGCTGCACGGATAGGGGCCTTCTGATCAGCCAGAACTGCACAGATTGGCGCTACGAAAATGCGAGCATGTTTATCGAAAGCCTTGCCCATCCCAGTTGATATACGGCAGACGATGTCCAAAGCCAATGATTGTACAGCTTTGTTCGCGTCTCCTACTCTAGCTTTCAAGATTTGACCAATTTCGCCTAATGAAAGGTAGTAAGTTTCAAAAATCGAAAAAGGATTGGAGAGGTCCTGACCCATACTGCCTTTCAGGCGTTTATTACTTCCTTGATCAAGAATTGCCTGCAATGCCTCAAGAGCTTCTTTTTTAGTCTTCCACGCTTCACTCTTCGCATCTGTTAGGATTGTTGTTCCCTTCAACAAGCCGTCAATTTCAACGCGTGGGAATAAATCATCCAGGGGGTCGCCTGCGTGTACGCCACTTGTTACCCCAGATCCAGACATTGTGATGTTAGCAAGATCTACTGAGGAGCGTGTGGGTTCCGGCGCAGGGGTTCCCTCGGCTTTGTCGAACTCTGAAGTGATGGTATTGAGCAATTGGGGGTTTAGATCCTCCAAAAAATCCTTGATGCCTAATCGAAATATTTCAACAAATATCAAAGTTGGTAAATCGCATAACCTACTAGAACCAGCGAATAGCTTGACCGTCACCAAAGTCTTTGTTGCACTTGTGCGGACTGCCGCATTGGAGTTCTGTAGTGCAGTTTTCAAGAATTCAATGAGACTTCTGAGTGCTACCCCAGAAATGCCGAACTCTGTCAATGCTGTATTTATCCAAGTTACTGCGTCGGCGAGAACTTTGGGTGCCTTCTGCTTAGATAAAGGATCGTAGGCTGTAACAGGTATTAGTTAAATAATATCAATCAAAGTAACGCGTACCCTGATTCAACACGAATTGTAAGGAGGTCTTTTCAGCGAAAATTAGCAATGTTTCGCCTGCCGGCTTCTTCAATTTCATATCTCCCAGCTTTTCCGTAAGGTGGGCTACACACAAGGTTGCACAAGATCGGCCAAACGATGGGCATTTCTCGGCCAAAGTGGACAGAACGATATATACCTTGGCTGACACCTAGACAGGGAAATAATTCATTTTAGACCATGAGAATCAAGGGTGCCAAAAATACCTGAAAATTCTTTTCTCCCCAGCATTTCTTTGCCAAAGCCCTTACCATAACTTCTGCATCGAGAGTCTCGATCTCGCTCTCTAACCAGGTGATCATCTCTTCGAGTGCAGCTAGTCGGGTTTTCCAATTTGAATCCCCAAGATCAGTCATGATGGAAGATGGTAGACTTTCAGCCGCAAGTGCTTCAGCATCTTCTGGTGTATGCTTGTATTTGAAAGTGTCAAGCCCACCAGGTCCAGCAGAGGGAGTAGGTTTAGATGCCTTTAAAGGTCCAGTTTGGACTGGCTTCTTCGGCGCCGTTGATAACAAAACAGGCGGCTTTTTGGGTGGCTTGGATGTCACGTCAGCTAGCAAGAATATTTAGAGGTTGTACAACTTACAGGGCCCTTTACTGGGGGCTTGATAGCGGGGGGCTTCGTTGCCGGAGCCTCCTTATCTTCGGCCGGGGTTGTCTTGTTAGCAACTGAGGTTGTCTTTGGTGGAGCAGCCTTAGGGGGCGCCGGAGCTGCTTTTGAAACTGCGCCTCTCACTGGGGCGGCTTTGGCAGACGTGCATTTTACAGTAGCTTTTTCATACGCCTCTTTGACCTTCGCCTTCCTGACATCGGCCAAGCCGTCCATTAGTGCGTTCAGGGGACGCTCTCCGACCATCTTCATCAAAGTCCCTAAGCATGTGGCTGCTTCGTTCCGAGCGCCCTCGAATCCATCTTCCAATAGAGGCGCCAAACTGTCAGAAACCGTCTTGATTTGAGGGCCTTGTAAAGGAGATGGCGATGTTGCAAGACATCTGCCTAAAAATTTGAGCGTTCCTTCTTTCACCTGAGGGTTTTTTGACTTCAATGCCGAGTCAAGATCTGGGATTACGTCGGAGAGGGTAGACTATAATTGAAGCGGTAAACGATTAACATCGCATAGAAAGAGAAGAAGTAACTCACTGTGGCAAACACAGCATCGAGGGCGGTGCCAATGGCGTCCGTAACACTGGTTTTTCTCTCCTTCATTCTCTCCAACATCAAGGGAAGAACACCTTCACGATACTTGCCGAATGCGGATATTAGACCCTTTGCTAGACCCTCAATACAGGAGGACGCCACCATGACGCAGTTGATGTTGGCATCTCCAGAAACGCGAGACGCAAGGGCCCTTACTAGTTCACCCAGCTCAGCTGAGTCCTTGATTCTTGGAGTTGCGGTCAATAGAGCCAGGAGATCATCAAGAGCCTCCTTGCGTTCTTTCCATTTGGAGGACTTTAGAGCGGTATAGAGTGTAGGAGAGAGCTTAGGGATTATATCAACAGGCTCCGCGAACGCCCGCGGATCGAAAACAGTTTCTTAAACGAGCGTAAGAGGAGAATATCCTCTCCAAGTCTAGACACGTACCTTCAGGTTCTGCAGCCACATCAGGTTGTTCGTCGTTTTCATGAGTTTCCGCCTCTCGCGTTTGTTGACGAGTGAGTCTCTCTGGCTTGAGCGTCCCTTTCCCATTCCCTTCTGCATCCATGGCTTCGAACGCCTCCTTCAATTCTTTCGTCTGCACCGGTTTAAGATCAGCCAGCCATGGCTCAATTCCAGGTCCAATATATTGATATAAAACACGGGCAAGGGTTGTTCCTTCAGCCCTAACGGTCTTGTCGCTATGCGAGAAGATTTTAGGCAATGCCTTGAGGAGCGGAGGGGGTGGCGTGGTTTGGGTACCAAAGGTACTGGATATGTTTTTAGTTCACGCCGGGGGTCAGCGGCAATGAAACAGGCGTGTTACTCACCGAATGACCTCTCTCAACGCGACGATACAGCCAGCGACAGCCTTCGGTTGCTTGGCTCCTAGGCCGGGTAGAATATCAGCCTAAACGATGTGTAAGAATGAGATCTATGTCGTGTCCAGAGAGCACACCTATTTCACGTACCACGACCCCTGCACCTCCGTTTTCAACTTCGACATATTGGAGAGTCAGTTCCAGAGCCTGAGCCTTGGTGCCTGCTCGGGCAGATCCAAAGCATTTGTCCACTAAAGCAGGTATCACAACCTCGCGCGTCTTCGCCGCAGTCTCCCCAGCAAACTTGACGAATGCCACCAAACATTCAACGCCCTTTTCTTGCGCTACCGCATTGGAATCTGTTACGATTTTCTTTAGAAGATCGGGATTATTGACGTAGGGTTTAAAAGCGGGATCAGTATCGGAGGCGGTTGTTTGGAAAATCTTGACGAGAGCCTCATATGCGCTGACACGAGCTTTCCAGTTCTTGTGAGCGATTCGGTCTGGGATAGAGATAAGGGAAAAGTCCTCTTCCTGTGGAGGTGGACCGTCCATGCAGCTGAGGACTATTGCGAATTAGTCGTCGGGAGATGAGTTGAAAACGCGTTCCTCGGTTGATCTCAAAGATCCATTTGTGAATACACGTGACTGATTTTGATTAGTAAGGTAGACGAAGTTCATACTCACGTGACTTTGAGTGACAAAGTACAGAAATCAACATAACAAATAATTGAGCTAGTTTCAAACAAATCGGCAACCGCCAATAATTTTTAAATAATGATTCCGAATTTTTGGCGGTTGCCGATTTTTGGAGACGTGCTCTGGGCAGACGGCATCTTCAGTCGAGGTGAGGAAATGTGCAAGAAAACCATGCACGTGATCAGGACGCTGGCGCTGAGTAGGCACGGTGGGATATGCTAACCTCCCCAGTCACACCAAGTCACACTAGATGAGTATGAACTTCGTCTACCTCACTGAAATTTGAAAGCTCACACAGGAAACGAAACACTTTATTTCGTCTCGATTTATGATGAAAAAAATCTTTGTTTCACAATAAGTCGAGTTTTTTAGATTATTTTTATCATAATTCGCCTGAAAACAAAGAGGCATGTTTCAAGTGTCAGCGTTTCTGCTTCTACAATAGCTGGAAGTTCAAAATTATGATTTATCTATCCGCTAGACAAGCCCCCACTATGGCTACAACTTCAAGGATCTGCTGAACTTCTTCTTCGATCACAATCGCCGAGAGCTTCTGATGTCTATTTTGAGTTTCTCTATGTCGCCTGGCCGCGTCTTCAGACTCCTGAGTCATATCCAAGTTGCAATAGACGATAGATAAGAGGTATTGGACGTCCAACAAGGAGCCATAGATTTCTAGTTTTCGATAATCATCTTCTGCTATCAAAAGATAAGGCAGTGAATCCGTGAGTGCCGCCCCCAAGGGTTTCACTAGATCTCAAGTTGTTCAGCGCACGTATTTATGCAATTGGGCGCATACCTGCAGCACCCACATCCGCGGCAATACATCTCGCGAGCGTGAGACATCCAAAAGCGCGCTGCTCAAGGTCATTCCCGTTAATAATCTGGTGCGACGGGTCAGCGTTTTACTCGAAGGGTGAACCGATGTCATACCTGTGGCATGACTTCTTCCAGAATTCTCCGACCCTTTCGCGACATTCCAAACTCCAAGCTAATGTCTGCCAAAATGATGATAGCAGTCCTGTAATCTTGTAGGCGAGACAGGAATTCCGAGTGCCATAGCGCTTTCAGTAACTGCTCTATTGCGGACGTAGCTTGATTATATTGCTGCTTCTAATCAGGTCTTGCTGTGAATAGGTCGAAGGCCGTTGACATACCCGCATCTCTATCACCTCGTAAAGTGGATCTCGTATCTTGTCAATGGAGGTGCTCATTGCATTATGAACATACTCTCTAGGGTTGAAATCACCGGAAGGCCGACGCGGAAGAAGATATTCACGATAAACACGATTCTGTCCCCTATTACGAAAAACATGTTGGCGTGAAATCCCTTGGAAATCTGTGGGTATTGTATACGCACCGGCGAGTCGCACGCAACACAAGGATATGCCAGATCTCCTGGGCCCATGCGGTATAATCGTTGATCGAAAGCCCTCGCCAAACTTCAGGCTGTAATAGCATCGCCAACGCCTCTTGGTAACATCCTTGCCTTGCTTTCTGTTAAATTGTTAGTATTATTGGGATAAATTATTTTCACCCATACTTTGTAAGCTCTGTTGAGAAATACTATGATTCTGTCGTGATTCTCCGAGCCTGGGCGGGTAAAGACCTTCACAATATCTTCCTCGATAGAGGCGAGTTGATTACACCCTAGCGTTGGCGTGAATGACTGAAAGTCTCGAAAGCCTTGGCACAAACCTGCAGCGTCCCACACAACGGATTGGACGGCGTGCTGAGCCCACTGTTCCTCATCAACCAAGAGTGAACCTTGATTGTCTAGCCAATGGTCATATAAGCCAATAGCCTGTGAGATTTTGACAAATGCCGCGCTAAGAGGTTGGTCCTATGCTAACTTAGCACCCCGGCGGGCAAATAGGGAAAGGGCGTACTCACATTTTGCGTGTCTATGAGCTTTTTTACATCGAAAAGGACCTCAATAGGATGTAAATCAGGTTGAATTTCGTTTAATGTGGGTTTCCGTCCAGCGTCGGCAGGTGGCAATCGATGAAGTAGGCTGATAATCAAAGGATAAATACGATGATTTTCATAGAATAAACAACTCGCCTGATGCAGTGCTGCAGTGTTATCCTATCTCCGCTGGTGCGAGCTACCGTAATAGCTTCCAACAGAAGCTGGAGTAACCAGTCAGTAAAGGGGTAAAAAAGGATAATATATACATACCTTACGCGCTGCAGTTATTTCGTTCCGAAGATAATGCATACGCACCAGATTTAGTAAGGCATGTTGTCGAACTCCTCTGTGGAGATGTGAGTTTTTGAGACGATGACAAAAATGAGTCTATTCACGAGTCGTTGTTTTCGTGGAAATGCTGCTCGAAGAAGCGCCGCAAGTTTTCAGTGGCAATGTTTTCGTCCCCTGTGGTATGCCCCTTTTCCCAACTAAGGATGTCTTTGAATATTTATATTTACAAATCGTTGGCGCCGCGGTACTTACGCTTCGTAAGCTTCGGGCTTAGCCCAAGAATTTTTGTCGACTTGAGTTTTGAATATCAATAGGCCGGCTAAGTTCCATTAAGCCTCAGTATAAATTGGTTAAAAATACAGGCAAGCCGTACAGTTGTTGAGCTCATCCTTTATAACGGTGTCGTATCCAGCTTTTGTGTCTCCTAGGCACCAGGCTTGATAATCTTTTTGAATTTTCACCACGGCGGAGAAGGAGAGCTTGATAAAACTAAGATAACAACGGCGGCAGAAATAACCAAATATCGAACGACGCATCTGAAACCGAATTATTAAGGACCTTGGAAAAGGATACGGATAATTACGAGGACTGGATTTTTCTGCTAAATATCTTAGCATTAGAAAAAAGAAATAGTTGATTCGAAACTAACATCTTCGTTCTTTTCCCAAAACAGCGAGCGAAGGTCTATGCGTCAATCGGTATCAGACCAAGTGGAGCTTGTATTAACACTGACGCTCAAAGAAATTTGCTATTTTTTCAGGACTGTCGAGATCTCCATGCTGCGGGAGAAATTTTCCAGCACGATGAAGGGTATACTAAACGAGGCACACACCAAGGATTTAATCATAAGGATTATGCGCTGAGACCCGTCAGATTTAGTGGTTGGACCACTACATATTGCCTCAATCAGCTCCTCATAAGGTCTTGGCCGAGACACCTGACGCACATGAGATCTGTGTTTAATGATAGAAGAGAAATCCTACCTCGGATATTTCATTGAGTAGCACTCTATATAAATGAAGTAAAAACATTGGAGGAATTTTCTTCGATTCTGGCTCCCTGAAGGCGATTACAAGGATAGAAAGTAGGGCAAAATGATGAGGACGCAGAACATGATCGGTAGGTGGAGGGGTGTCATCCATGATGGACAAAGCACAGACAAGTCGACGGGAACACTAATAGATTGAATGTTCCAGAAGAATGGGAGGAAAATAATGATGAAACGTATAGCGTCGTAGATGAACGTACACAGTGGGGAGAGGGGTCCTATATTAGTGATACTTAGTGGCAGATATACAAGCCTGCAGCTGGCAGTATTCATATTGAAAGAGTAAAAACGCGACTGTCACGCGGACAACCGGTCACAGCGCTATGATTTAATTTTTAGTTACCGACCACCCAAGATTTTTGCAGCCTTTCTGGAGATCACTTGCTTTTACCAGAACATAAATGGCAGCGAAACAACATGGAAAAAGGAGTGCTCCCATTTCTCAGGTAAAATCATAAATGAATTTTACTCATCTTCGTGCATCTGAACTTGTGCCCAGGAACCGTCGAAAAAGCGGAAACTTTCAACGAAGTCTGCACCTACACAACTAGTTCGGAAGAAATATAATATAAAGCCAAAGGAAAAGGGGAAGGAGAAAGCTGCTGATCGCGGAATCATACCCATACCAACCCTCGATGATCGGGAAGACCTAGAGCTGTCTGATCAGGATCTGGAGGTGTTTGAAGAATATGGTGGGGCAGCATCCTTTCTCAATGCTCTAGACCACAAGGGCATATCAAGGTGAGTGACGCACTTGAAAATATAGCTCCCTCTGAAACACCCTTCCAGGAGTAAAAAAGAAACGGAACGATTACATCGGTTAAACAAACCGGTCAGAAAGGCTCTGGAAGATGACCTACCTTCCATCAACTCACACCACGAGGATGAGGGTGACTGGGACTCCGAAATTGACGATGAATCTCTGGGAGGTTCTAATGAAGACGATGAACGACCCTCAGAGGCGACATCAGCCTTTGGAAGTGAAGTAGACTCGGACACCGAGATGGCCTACGAGAAAGCTCCCCGCAGGCGCCATCTCTCATGGGAGCCTGAATCAGGGAAGGCTGTCAAAGGCCTTCCCATAAAGCTTCCCAACGGCCAGATTCAAGCATCTGGGATGAAGTTGATGTCTATTCCCATAGTCAAGCCTGATGAGGATAGCGAAAAGGATGAGCAAGAGCTAGAAGAACTATCAGTGCGGAGGGTAGATGATGTCTCAACTGGCGCACGTTTCGGGCGAACAGCAGTTGTTGATATCGTTGGCAACAAATCTAGGGCCGCACGCATCCATGGCGCGAAGGAACAGATCGCTGGAATATGTCAAGAAATTGTCGCAGACCCGGAAAATAGTGTTGGTTCTAACACTTTTCGTGATTCCTCCAATTGACACAATTTTGAATCCAGCTTGGTCTCCTCCGCCGCCTTCACACATTCTCCTTATCCGAAATTATCACCCCGTCTCAACCAGACCCCATTCCGAATGACCTGGCTATCAGAAAATTGGCTATGCTATCTCAGCTTGCAGTTTTCAAGGATATTATACCAGGGTATCGAATCCGCTCTTTAACTGACAAAGAGAAAGCGGAGAAGGTCAGTCAGATGGTGGCTCGCACGCGAGACTGGGAGCAAGGCCTAGTGATCGTATATCAAACGTATTTACGATCATTAGAAGCCGAGTTGAAAGGTATCTCCATTGACATACTTCAGGACATTCTTGCTGAGAATTAAATCAGCTCGCAGTGACCTATCTGATATAGCGTTAAAATCGATGTGTACTCTGTTGATTGAAGTCACTCATTTCAATTTCCGTCTAAATCTCATGGGCTGCATTGTTGCGCGACTGAGTAGAAGGTCTTGGGATACAGTAAGTTCGTTTCAAGGGCACTCACTTGCAGTTGGAGCTAACCGTAAGTACAGGCGTCTGACTTATGTCTGAACACACTTGTCCGCGTATTTCGGGAAGATCTTACTGGCGTGGTGTCATTGGAGGTCGTCCGCTTATTGAATCGCATGGTAAAAGAGAAACGCTTCAATGTTCATCCAGAGGTGTTGTCCTGTCTACTTCATCTACGACTCAAGACCGAACTAGGTGTCCGAGCGTCGGAAACAGCCACTGATAAGCCGCAAAAGAATCCGTCGAGCAGCAAAGCAGCGGCCCGAAGAGCCAAGGGCAAGAGTACCGATCTACCCCACCTGAGCAAGAAGGCGAAGAAAGCTTTGAAGGAGAAAAAGGAGATCGACAAGGAATTCCGTGAGGCAGAGGCAGAAGTGGACAAAGAAGAACGAGCGATCACGGTGACAAATTTTCTTGCCTTCTAGTATCTGCTTTGCTGAAAATGCTCTTCCAGCAAACAGAAACGCTCAAGCTTCTCTTTGTGCTCTACTTCCGAATTATTAAAAATCCGCGCTCCACTCCTTTACTCCCAGCGGCGCTGCACGGCATTTCCAAGTTTGCTCATCTCGTGAACATCGATTTCTTCAAGGACTTGATGAAGGTGCTGAAGGAGTTAATTTCGCGAGAATCAGGGGACGAGGATAATGAAACCGAGATGGTCAACTCTGCTGATGATGTACGGCATCGCCTGCTATGCATTGTAACTGCATTCGAGCTCCTTACTGGTCAAGGTTCGCTTTCTTATTCTCTTCGTAGATTGATCATGATACTCACGTTGGGTGTTGATGTCTCAAGGCGAGGCGTTGAATATTGATCTAAGCGATTTCATCTCGTGCCTCTATTCCATTATTCTTCCACTGGGCCTTATGGCAGATATCGACGTTGCTCCTCTGTCTTCGTTCACCCCCGAAGTTCGGCCTGTGAAAACGCAGTCCGTGGTTGACATGTTATTTCGTGCGTTGAACATTGTTTTCTCGCCTCGCTCCTTTGGGGCAGCGGCTCCCCCGGGACGATCTGCGGCCTTTGCTAAACGCCTTCTGAGCGCCACTCTCCATTGGCCACCAGCCACGACTCTACGCACGCTCGACTTTGTCGGTGGACTCATCGCCAAGGACCCGAAGCTGGAAGCGCTTCTTTCCACTGAGGATCGAACATTCGATGGGGTATACCGACCAGATCGCAATGACCCTCAGCTTTCCCATCCATTTGGTACATCATTCTGGGAATTACATTTACTACACCAAACCCACTGGGATGAAAAAGTCCGGCAAGAGGCTCGCAAGATTCTAAATACTACACATACATGATGGAGCATAAAAAATCCATATTACGCTGGTCATTTTGGCTATACAGTTCGAGGTTGCAAATATACAAAAAATACTACAACAGTTATGATATATAAGTCATTCGATCCGTCGAGGAGTCGAGTACATAATTATACATACGCCATTCCAAGTCCAGGTAGGGTAAGTAAGTACAGAAGGTACAACATGGTCACAAACAAGAAGACATAACATCAATACGACATGGAGGTGACAGCGACACCATGTCGACTGCTGTTGGATGACGTAAGCGCGTTTGAAAGGGATGTTTGGTTTGTGCGTCGAGAAGGTGGAGACGAGTGGGGGTCGAAAGAGGCGATCGAACTTGGCCAATGGGGAGAAGATACGCTCGCTTGGCCAGATGAGCTCGGCGAGATTTTGTGATTTTGATAGCCTACGAACTCCGCAGATGGCATAGGGTTCCCGTTGTGGCGTACGAGCTCGTAAAGAAGATACATCACAGTTTCGCCATCGATGACGATTTCTTGAGTGAGATTCGTGGGAACGGCTAGACGGCAGATAATTAAGAAGAGATGCGGTTCTAACAAGATACATAAAAAACGTACAAGCATCAAGCCAGCGGCATCGGGTGAGCGAAGAGTCTGGCAATAAAACATTTACGACACCCAATTCAATATTGGATACCTCTAGGACCCCCACCTCCTCCGAGAGACAACTTCTGTTGGACCATACTCTGGTTACGCATTTGCCATAACTCGCCCACAATCTCGATAGCGAAATGGTACCAAAGAATCCGTGTAGGGTTGATGAGCTACGGACATCATCCAAGGGGGTAATACACAGTCGTATGCTGAGCTTGAGGGCTGCTGGAGTGGATGATTGAGAGGACATTAGCGCATCAAGCTTGATGGAAAGAGGTGCCATGCCGTCTGCCATCAAACAGAGGGACGTAGTGCGAGTCGGAGCAGACGTTAAATGGGACGAATACGCGTCCATAGCACGGCTAGTATTAAGTACATCGCTCGAGGAAATAGCGTGGGTCTGTCCACGGATAGAGGGATAGGAGCCGAGCGCATAATGCGTGTTTTGGACAGGTAATTGTTCGTGAGATTGGTGGGGAGCCATGTCGACTGGGTATCGAGAAAGTGAATTCGGTATGGAGGTTGTAAACACCATATCTCTGGAACGGGAGGAGATGGGCGATCCTTTAGAAACAGGTGGATAAGAACCAAGATCATAGGAACCGTGAAATAACCCAGGGGTGGGGGGGAAGTCGCGTTGGAACTCGGGAGGGGAGAAATCGGGGGATGCAGAGCTAGAGGAAGCCCCATCCGTCTCTTCAAAGTCTAGAGGCATCAATGAATGGTCCTCCAGCTTCACAGGCGTGTCGAGCGGCTCTTCGCCACCTGCGACAAGGTAAAATTCTAACACGGCGATTGAGCTGCGGTGGGCGATAAATAAATATAAAAAAAAGAAGACCAACGAACCAGGTTCTCCCTTCCACATATTCCTCAATACTTGGATATGACTGGCCACCTGTTTCTTGGATCTGTTAATGCCTGCCTTGTGGAGATAGTCGACCAAAAACTGGTTGCGCCATCTGCTACGGCCACGAGATTGAGAATAAGTGGCCCAGGGAGAGTCCCAGTACTCTCGAAGACCTGCGATAGTGTCAGCGATACGCGATGTAAAAATTTGTAGAAATGACCTTTAACGAAGACAGTCTCGATGCTTTCGGGCCATACTTCAGTGCCACTACCGTCCTTCAACAGCTTACGGTGTTTTCTCTGAGGAGTCAGGGAGCTGGGCTCGGATTTGCGGTATTTGGAGGAGGAGGACATGTGGGAGGGGGGGAGCAGGAGAGAGAGGAAAATGGGGGCTTATATACATAGCAGAACTGAATCCGGAGTCGGAACTATATGGTCGGCTCAGAAATGGGAGAGTGATGCTCAGAGGGACGGCGATGGCAAGATCCGAGATCCGTGACAGACTAGGAAGGAGTGGACCACACGGTAGGAGATGGGACAATTAGCCTCCGTCAGAATCGATCGGGCATGATGAGAACAAGAGGGGACAGTGGTATGCAGACCCTCAGAGACAGCATGCAGACCCTCGCAGAAACGCTCAAAATACTATGCTCATCCTGCAAGAAAGACAGGCCTATCCTAAGACCCAAAGCCTCCCTTGTACCTGCTAAATTCAGATGATGACTCGATAAACAAGGGAGACGGCGCTCAGTCAAGACCGATCTTATTGTCATCCCAGATCTGACGGAAGCAGATTTCAGGTCGGCCGAATGCGGCAGGTGTGACCCAGATCTGGGATCTGTGCCGTGAGAAGATGTGATTTGCTCCCTGCTTAGCTAAAAGAATCCATAAGATAACTCTTGCAATGAGTTCTACAGAATCGTTGACGCAGAAATGGCTGCGCCACAACGTGCAACCGTATGCAAACCGAGATCGCGTTTATGCAGACGTTGATATAGTTGTCAACCATTTTCCGACTCTACGCCCCAAGTCTGATGTTTACAGTTGAGTTCCTCCTTTCTACATCTTTTCTTTATCTCACCTCCTTCCAGCATACGATGATGGCAGGACCCAGCTTCTTCTATGCGTACACGGCCTACTTCCTATCTCATTCCGTGGTGCATCCTATAATATCCCCATCGCTGTTTGGGTCACAAGAGACTATCCACGCGAACCTCCAATCGCCTATGTCGTCCCGACTAACGATATGCTTGTCAAGGCGGGCAAGTATATCGATGTCAGTGGGAGGTGCAGCATCGAGTTTCTGCAGCACTGGGCACGCAAGAGCGAGGTATGCAGCACTTACTCCTCGGGTGATTCTAACCAACGATCGCAACTAGGGCTGCAATCTGGCGGCACTGCTCGAGGCCATGCAAGATCAGTTCTCTCGAGAACCACCCGTTTATGCCAAACCCCCGCCACATTCATATTCTGCCATGTCATCTCGACCTACACATCCACTAGTTGCTGATCCTCGAGGACGACCGCCGCCACCCCTGCCGCACACGCAATCCATACAGCCGCAGCCGCAGCCACCCCAAACACGACCGATCACACCTGATCGTCCTGTAATCCCGCCCAAACCGACAGCTTCGGTGTATACAAGTCCAGGCACGCACTACGCTCACACGGCTACGACATCTCCACTCATTCAACCTGTCTGTTTCAATTGTCCCCGATTAGCTTCATCTATCACATGCTCATAAAGTCACACAGGAAAGTCGTGGCGCTGTTAGGTCACAGCCAGAGCCTGCTTTACGACCTCCTTTGGACTCATTGCCACCCCAATATAGACCTTCTTATGTGGCACCTCCTGTACCCCCAAGCTATGCCATACCTGCATCCAATCAGAATTCCCCAACACCGGTGTTCAATTCAAGCCCTTTAGCTCTCTCAACAAGTCCCCCTCCCCGTCCACCACAGCCTCCTTTGGTGTTCAATGCTGCGCCGTCAAGCTATTATCATCCTCAAGTTCCGTTCCAACTTTCCTCGGACCATGCGGCTTCCCAACCTCTTCGGGCCCCCCACATCAATCTCCTTGATGAGGACTCTCCGGAAACCCAGGTATTGAACCCCACATCGACCGTCGCACCTCCCCCGCCGCGTCCGCCCAACCCGGAGCTGCTTCACCTCCATGACCAAATATATCACAAAGTGACATCAGAACTTAACTCTTTGTCTCAGGCGCTCGCGCTAGATGCAGAACGTTTGCGCGCTCACCAAGCAGATCTCCTTGTAGGCGAACCTGCTATCCACGATGAGATGGCGCGTTTAGAGGCTGTACGGGACGTGTGCCGGAGTGTAGCCGGGAGGATGAAGGGGAGTGTACAGCAGGCGGAGATAAATATTGCGGAACTTCGCAAGAAGGGAGACCCCGAGGTTGATGAACTGATCTGCTCCACCACAATTGTTCATAACCAGTGCGACGTATTTGACATCACTCTCACACAATTTACTTACACCACTTCTAGGCTGATTTCCCTGGTTGCAGAAGACAATGCCATAGAGGACACGATTTATCATCTTCACCGGGGACTTAACTCTGGCCGCATAGATTTGGAACGATTTTTGAGGGTAAGCATTCCGTCCCTTGAAAGTTGCTGCAGCGCACCTCCTGAACCCTTTACCTTTAGAGTACACGTCTTTTGGCAGAGGAACAGTTTATGAAAAGGGCTCTGATCGAAAAGATTCAGGAGGGAATGCCCATCGGCATGTCAATGGGTTCCGATTGGTCTTGAGTACCCAGACCAGGAACAGCCGACTATAAATGTCACCCACCCCATTCAGTTGCTTTCTCCGACGAGTCCTCGAGAGATTTATCTCCTTATTTGTCGACTTCTCATGCTCGCCCGTTGAATCCACTTGCATATATTTGGATTACAGAATAATCTGATTTGCCAAGGGGCGCCGAACTTCTAGGGCTGCGGATAGGATATCAGCATCGGCAAGATCAAAATTTGTAAGATAAGTGGTTGGAAGTAAACTTTTCGAGATAACATAGATACGACGATACATAGCAACAGAAGTAATATGCCTTAGGCGTTACCCTCGAGCTCCACGTCTTGTTCCACCTGCACTTGTTTGCGAACACCCCCACTTGAGCTTCCTACCCACCTCCACACTCTCATTTCATCTCCACCATGAATCTCCTGGAGATTAGCTCTGACATTCGCGTTACCTTCCACCACGCGCTCCACCTGATCCCATAATCTGCTCCGCGATGCTACCGAGTGCTCATCCTGGAGGATGAGATCTCGAAGTTGAAGGGACGAGAGGTAAGGCTGGGGCGCCGTAACAGGATCGATATGATGAGCAAGTTCTTGATTGCGCAACGTGTCAAGAGCAATTTGAACTAGATCCGCGACGCGTTTGTTTTGTAAGCGTTTTTGTGCAGCACGAGCGCGACCGAATAACACGCTGAGTGTGACAAGAGCTATCGCTGTCATGAAGAAAAATGAAGGTCGCTCGAGAAGAATGGTTAGTGAAGTGAATTGCTTACCAAAGACAGTGGCTCGCCACTCGGTCCAGATCTCTCTGGCCTTAACGGTGACTACGCAGTCCCAGGTTAAATTTGCTGTTTTGTGGGCAACATAGCGGTGATTCCTGAGAGAGATTTAATCGCTTTGAGTGCGCAAAAATGGCACAACACACTTTGAGTCTTCTCCAATTATCACACCACCCCATTGAATTAATTGTTGAATTGCTTCATTGAAAGTGTCATCGAATGTTGGTAACAGGTGTGACTTGAAATTTGGGGGTTAGAATCAATACAAGAATAAGTTGAATACCACTAACAGGGGTCTTCTTTTTCATCAACTCCCTCAAACTTTCCAACTCCAGACCCCATCGATTGGCTTCGCCACCATCAACATCTTTGATAGATTCTTCCAGAACTTTGCCACCAGTACAAATACGTCGTCCCCTTTCCTGGCCTAGTAGGGATTCAATGGCCTTTCCAAGAACCCCGATGTTCCTCTTCCTTCTGGGGTCCTCTATGCATCGGGAAGGGAGGGCTACACTGCCGAGTCCAGGGAGGCCGTCCAGGAGTTCTGTGAGAATTTTCCAGGCCAATTCGGCTGGTGATGAAGATAGGGAGAGTGTAGTCTTACGAGGCGACGCTGATGTTGGCAGGAAAAAGAGAAGTGCGTGTGGCCGTAATAAATATCCACGTTCACAAGTAACACTGTCTGGTGTACAACTGGCGTGATTGGGACATGGCGTACATGACTCTGGTTGAGCCCATGGAGCCACAGGGGGCAAAGGGCAGGGCGTAAGGTCTACCACTGTAGGATCAAGTTCACCTGACAGAGAGGAAGTATACAACATGGTTCTGTTCTCCCTGTTACATGCCTCCACTGCGAGTCGATGTGTGTTCAATCCTTCCAAAATCTTGTTAGTCTTACTTCCTGTGTCGCAGTATCCGATCGCGGCCGACTCTTGTTTAAAGATGATCGTAGCGTAGGCTACCAAGAGTCCGACGAAGATGGAGGCAAGGCGAAGAGAGGTTGCCACAGGCCCTCTGCTTCCCTGAGAAAGGTTTTGGTGTCTAGGAGTCAAATTGCCCAGGGTGATATGTTGGGAGCCGGCTAATGAGACGTGATCTGAGTCGGCAGAATCTCGAACGGGGAGATCGTCTTCAAAGAGATGCGCCTCCCTACCCACTTGCGTGTTATTCTCTTCGACAATCAACTCCTGCGAGCCTTCCTCTTTAATCGCCGGTATATCGTGCATGGGTAGGCGCCCATTGATCACGTCAAGTTCATCCCCACTGTCTTCATAATGCCTGGGTTGAGCCGACCTCAGTGGTAGACGATGCTCGGGCGCGGGAGTGTTACGCGCGAGTTTGGGTTGTGTGGAAGCCGGAAGGATTGGGGAGAATTGGGGCCTGAAAATAGATTGAGGTGGAGAAAATCGGTTGTCCTCTGGAGAACTAGGTGCCTGGGGAGGTGACGGGAAGAGGATTTGTGGTGGTGCTGATGAAGATTTTCGGGACTTTCGTGGTGCTGCAATCTTACGCGCGGCTTTCGTCCTTACAGGTGAGGGTCGGGCGGGTGACGAAGACTCTGCGCCAGATTGAAATATATTGTTATCTTCCCAGCCACTGTCATCTGCAGCCTAGCATGGACAACGGTAAATTGAATAAATGTACGCGAAATTTATCACTTACCGCAACCGAAACACGTCGAGCATGTGCGCCAGCGGTCTCGGACTAACAATGAGAGTGAGCAAGCAAAGGAAGTTCAGTAGAGAGCCTCACGTTTTTCTTGCCTCTCCCAATTTTCTTTACTGGCAGCTCTTCTTCTGGTTCACTTTCTTCGATGAGAGCGGCCCGAGTTGTCACAGTGGTCCGGCGGGACGGTCCGCCAAGAGATGGTTGAGCAGAAGATCGACGACGTTTGGGCTAGGAAAATGAGTCTCATTTAACCATCAAGCAGTGGCATGACATACTGGGTCTGGACGGGGTAATGGTTCGTCGTCGTCGTCTTCCTGAACAGGTGCTTTCGATAGGCGCCGAGATGCCCTGCGTGCTACAGGGGGTGGCTGATTTTCGTCAAACTTGGTGTCATCTGAAGCAGAGATCCAGTCTCACCTGGCGTAGAGGTTGGCCAGTCGCTCCATCCACTATGCCATCCTCACTGGCGATACTATTCTCTTTCTTTATGCGCTCTTTCTTCAATTTAGTGGCCTTGGCTTTGATTTCCTCGTTGAAGATGACCACTAGTTTAGGTTTCGAGTATGGGGTCGGATACTTGACGTTGTGATATCCAAGAATCCCGAGTATTTGGGAGACCGTCAAAGAGGCAGGATCGAAGGATGGCTCCAGATATTCACCAAGAGCAATGACCTGAGCTGCAGTCATTCGCGACATTTCGGAGGGATTATCTTGATGGATTTAGCTCTGGGCGCAATTAACGCGAGAGCAACTTCGAAGTTTTACACAAGTTCGATTTCACAGCCGCGTGTCCAACACGAAATGCCCACGTGCCACGAGTTCCGGAAACAGCAGTCAACAAACCTCGACATGCATGATGTCATTGATGATGCATACCTAAAGGCTAACAGCTCACGAAAGGTTTCACGAATAAATCATGATAGGTGGGACCAGAGTCTCATATTTACTGTAGAGTGTTCGAAAAAATCAAAGCTATTTGGGTGTGCCACTGCTTACCAGCAGAACATGAGGCTCCTGTTAGGACATCAACCGGATCCTCACCGACTCAAAGTGTCAGCTTTCTAGAGGCTCTATTTTCTTGAACTGATCAGAATCGAGTCCAACGTAAATAGTTCAAAACCGCCTATCGTTCATAAAACGGCCTCGACTTCAAGAAATACTACGTTTAGAATTTGGGCGTATCAAACCACTAGTCCCAAACCATTTCCCTCTCACCTAGGGGAATATATTAGTTTTAAGTCGCAATAACAAGTTATATAACACGTTTTAATTACCATGAAGTTCCAATAAGCGGCGGGAAACACGTCCTAGATCAAACGCAATAATTAAGTATATCATCAAGTCTGGCCAGTAAGTAGTAGATTACCTTCTTGAGATGGTAGAAAAATCTAATTCAATAATGAGTAACGTGAAAACATCAGTAATCATGATACTAGCCTTTGACTCTTCGTCTGGTTGAAGAAGTTTGAGAACGATTCCTTCGGTTCCAGGCCATATTTAAATTCAGCCAGCATGAGCTCACCGTACCCAGTGAGCAGCTAGAAGGGTAAAGTATTGAGTTTCAAGTGAAAATTATCACTAAGGTAAACTCACAGGGCAGCTAGTGTATCCATCGTATACGGCACCACTAACGTCACCAGTCTCCATTACAGAAAAGATATTTTCAGTCAGGACAGGTGCTTGAGCTGTAATAGCTGCAGCCGTCTTGGAGGTTGGAAGTGAAGAGCAATCTCCCAATGCGAAAATATTGCCGAACTCTGGGTTGTTGTGTCGCAAAGTCGATTTGTCTACATCGACCCAGCCAGCGCTATCAGCAACAGGAGACCCCTTGAAAATATCAAGTGGTCCCATTGGGGGGGTGACGTGCAGCAAAGTATAATCGACGTCGACGGTGGACTCATCCGCTTTTTTGAATGTAGCTTTATGGTTGATTGAGTCGATGGCTATAAGGTTGTGCTGGAAATGGCCCCCAACCCCCCGATCAACTCGAAGATCATTGAGTGCATCCGAGTATTTTTTGACACTGAACATGGTAGGCATTCCTGTGTAGAAATCAATCTTGATGTTATCGCCACGGTCAGTTTTGCGGTAGCGATCCCAGGCCATCCACATTATCTTTTGGGGGGCTAAAAACATCAGCATAAACTAAAAGAGAATGTTACTAGTCATATTTTGCACGCACCACCAGCGCACTTGACGATTCCACTAGGTTGTGTGAAGATAGCACGCCCTGAGCGCAGGCCTTCTACATCTTCCCAAACTTTGTCACAAGTGTCATACGAATATATGGATGACACGCCTGAGGTGGGATCTCCGAGAGCCTTTGACAGCCCATTTATGCCGTCCCAGTTGATTTTCAGCCCAGTCGCAATGACCAGCATATCATAGGTGATGTCTCTACCGGTGCTAGTGGTGACAAAGGAATTTTTGGGTGAGAAAGACTTTACAAGCTCAGGAATATGTGTGATGTGTTTGGGGATGAGCGATGCAAATGGCGCACGGAAGTCAGTCTTGGGGCGCAGACCTGCACCAACGAGTGTCCTATATCCTCATATTAGCTGAATTTTAAGATGAGGGCTAATGTGTCGCAAGACTTCACCAGCCGGGCTGATATCATATCAAAATGAGTTCAACTAACGGGTCAGTCAAGTTAGGACGTACTTGATAATAATGGTGCACTGCTGCATCAACTATTGCAACATCACCCTCATTGAGGGGTTTTCCAGCCACCTTGAAACGGTCGTAGATCTGGTTTGCAACGGAGAGTCCGCCGCTACCTATGAGAACGATCAACTTTATGTAGATTGGATAGTAGGCAGATAGTGATACCTCCACCCACGACAAGAACTTTGTACTTGGCCTTTTCTACGGCGCTGGCAAAGGATCGGGTGCTCCGGCAGCGCGTCTTCACGATTACGGTCCTAGAGATGGACAACATGACAGTTGGGTTTGAGACTTTGAGTGATACAAAAATAGCGACGCCAAGGTACAACCATTTCCGGGTGGCGACCGAAATCTCAGCTTGAACATGTGTTTCCTACTAAGAGTAACATACACTTGACTTATAACTCTTCCACATTTTTCTCGTTCCTAGTGAACCTCTTTTTTATTTCTCACTCCTTCTTCTCTCAGACTGGATCTGGATTGACTTTCTTTTTCCTTGTCTCTTTCTTCATTATGTCTAGTAATCCTCGCATAGGCCTACCCACTAACCCTCGTTCTCGTTCGACTATGCGATCGAGAGACGACTCTTGTGCCCCGCGACATCATGAGAATTCGGAGCCGCGATCCCGCTCAGTTTCTCGGCCAAACAGAGGACGTTCTCGAGAACGCACAGAGCCCACCCCTCCTCTTCCCGATCGTCGTCAACGTCAGCTCGACACACGTCTCCAACGAGTCCAACCACGCTCTTCCGCTTCTGACGAATCTTCATCATCAACTGTATCCTCAATCGATCGAATGAAGCTTGGGAATAGTTGCGACTCATCACGCATGAGGATCGATGAAGATTACCAGAGCTCGAAATCCTCTGCTGGACCTGATGACGTTCAGCCGCAACTACTCACGGAGAAAGAGGCTCCTCTACAAGGTATCGACTTCAGATTGGCGCTCGCCCTTCGATATCTGCTAACCGACTAGACGACAAAGCTGCATCCGGGGGCTATACGATTTGGAGCAGCGTCGCAAGCGTGGCCAGTACACTCACTATCAGTGTTAGCAAAGCTTGGGCGGCGAATATTTCTACTTACGCTGGCGAAGGTAACTTGTTCACCTTGATAATCTGTACTTCAAGTCGACTAAGTTACCTGCATAGAAACTCCGGCTGGTCAAGAATCACGCCTCACGCGTGCAATGAAAGCCTATCACATTGGCAAAGCGCGCCAACCTACAGATCTTCCCACGTGGCTTTTTGACGCGAATGCCCCAGAAAAAGCTGGGTTCGATGAGCCGTCTAGGCGGGAAGTACCTGGCGAGAGTACACAACAGTTGTCCCAGCCGGCTAACGAGGTGCCCAAGTCTCGAGGGCTTCGTGAAATATACGATAACTACAAGGCCGAAGCTCCCATTGCCCGGCCCACTCGGCGGGCCTCAAGTGACGATTCTCCCATCACATCAAAAGCGGAGGACAGGTTGAAGGCGTTGCGGCGGGATTTGAGACGTGCTGGTTCTATGCCAAGAGCCTCAGACGTGGAGGAGACGCGAAGCAACGACAGCCGGAGTACTGCTGAACCCAGGGACTCGGGGCGAGTTACCCCGCGGCCACGGGTAGGACTGCCATCTGGACCTCGGCGGGCATAAGATCATTGATGATAGGGATGAAATGCGTGATAGGTAGGTAAATGGGCAGAAACGATGGAAGCAGGTTATGTTGTACTTTAGTTGGAGACACGACTATGATGAGCATACTGGTGAAGATGATACAGATCTAGACTTACGCATGTTTTCAGTGCCGTTATTTTCAGACTTGGAACGGCCATGTCGGACAGGCACCCCGTTGCCGTCACTTGCGGAAGCCGCAGCGTCGATCAGTGTGATCTCATATCCACGTGGAGCAATGTGCACATACAATTCTACAGGTCTGTTACTACTAATCACAATTGCACCAAGTTCCAATCTAAACACAACGGGACACACACAAAAAACGGAGGGAGTTCACCCGGAGAACCCAAGGCGAAGTGCGCTTTTTGACGTCTCGATCCACACTCTCGGGGCCACTGATTTTGAATCATCACCTTGGCTTCAACTCTTGCTCATCAGCGTTACCATGGGTTTTGATCTCCGCGTAGACTTGCCATCTTAAATGCCCTCGCTCGCCTTTTTTCCAACCACCTTTCCCTCCCTCTCCGTTTCGTTTTCGTTCGTTCTTTCCCTCTCCTTTCGTTCTCTCTCTCTCATCCGAGTCGAGTTGATCTTCGGCTAGCCCACTTTCGTTCGAGGTAAGGCTAATAATCTAGCCAGCTCTTTTCTTAATTCAATAACTGATATATTTCCTTCTAGATCATCACCTCTTTGAAAGAGATTTTCAGTAAACCCTCCAGGGAGGCCTACTATTTTTTGTCCAACGACACACACACCTCTACGGTTTCACTCCTTGTTATATTCTAAGAATGGTCTTCCTCGCCCCTTTCCTCGGTGCTGCTGCCCTCCTTTCTAGCTTTGCTTCGGCCATGCCCACTGCCCCTGCCCCGAGCTATGGTTCTTCTGGCTCATATGGATCTTCCTCCGGTTCATACGGCTCCTCCGGCTCGTATGGTTCCTCCGGCTCGTACGGATCCTCCGGTTCTCAGGAAATGAGCATGGAACACCAGAAGTCTCCCTCTTCGTCGTCATCTGCCATGTCTTCCCACGAAACCCCTGTTTACGGCTCCGGAAATTCCAACTGGGGAGGATCTGGTTATGATGACTGTGTTTCTCGTATTTTATCTTAATTTTCAAGCCATCACCGTCCTGATTGGTCTATCACAGAATGCCTTGCCAAATGGGGCGCTCCTGCTGCCCCGTACATACCCCCTACAGCCACCAGTGGATCTGAGGTCTCTGAGGGCAGCTCTGGCACCGGCGCCACACATACCGTCATTGTTGCTCCCAGCCAGGGTGTTCTGCGTTACGTTCCTTTCGCCGTGAATGCCTCTGTTGGCGACACCATCAAGTTCATGTGGGGAGCAAACACCCACACCGTCACCAAGTCCTCGGCTCTTACCCCTTGCAACAAAACCGGCGATGCACTCTTCGCGACAGGTACCCAGGACAAGGACTTCGTTTGTAAGAAACCTGCTCCCCGATATATATACATTTGTTCTGAGATGCCTCGATAGTCACGCAGGTGGTCAATGACACCAACCCTGTTTTCTTCCACTGTGCTACTCCTGGACACTGCCAAAAAGGCATGTTTGGTGTCATGTAAGTCTTTTCACCCATTCCCATGCTTTGGGAATGTGCACTTACAATAATGAATTACAGCAACCCACCAAGTGCTTTTGCTGCCACTACCTCGCTCTCTGGTTCCATGCAATCCATCGCTGCTAGCGTATGTATAATCTGCACTAGATTTGGATGAAATTCTGATAAATATTATTTCATTAGAATCCCGACGTCGCTGCCTATGCTTCTTACACTGCGAAGCAAACCGCCAGCAACCTCCAGGCTTCCAGATGGGGTAGCAACATTGATCTCGCTTCTCTCCCTGATTGGGCACACTCATTGGCTGCTGAGAACGTGCTCTACACCCGTAACTTCCTTGCTGCCAATTCTGAAGTTATGCAAGAAGACGGCTCCATCGATCTCAGTGGTGCTGCCGCCACCCCCCTCATGATCCCCCAAGATATCGGTGCTGCTCTCAACGCCGCTGCCGCTGCCAACGACGCACCCTCTACCCCTGCGCCCACTTCAGCGGCGCCTGAGACATCAGCACCCGCTACTGAGGCTGAGAGCCAGATTAAGGATAACGGCGCTGGTTCATTGGCATCGCCCAGAGTATTTGTTGCACTCTTTGTTGCCGTGGCAACATTCTTTGCTCTTTAAAGAACGACCATGTGGGACCCAGGGTTTTTGTATGACGACAGTTGAAAACGCACACAACCCCTAATGGCAGGCAGCCTTGACTGGACAATCTCTTAGAATATCAACCATATACCGTTTGGACTGTTGGACTTTACTACCCTTTTGATTTTGCTGTCTACTTTACTACTTCGCACCAGAGGATATACATTCTCTTGCTACTTAGGTAGTCGCTGAACGCCTCAATGACACTCAGGTTTGAACACTTGAACACTTTCCAACCACCAAGCTGCAAGCTTTCAAATTTTCAAGGCCTCAGTGGCAGGGTTCACTAATTTCTGCCACTTGGACGCATGTCGTTGAAAATGTGATGATCATAAATTTATACAGCATAACTAAAATCCAAATATCTCATCTATCTCATCTTTTGCTTTGTTGCGTTTCTTTTTCCGATCGGAAGTCTGTGAAACAGCTCTTCGCACATTCTCTAACTGGGCCTTATTGTTCTCTTTGATCTTTCGCTCTATTATTATCCGTGCTAGTGTTGAGCATGGAGTGTCAGACTCAGCAGTTCCCAAAATGTATCGAGTAATGACTACTTACTGGGCGGCACTGAAGGAGGCGTCTGACACAGTGGCTCATGGGCGGTTACCTCTTCCTGGATCTGATAAAGCTCTGGTACTATAGGAGGGACAGGGCCAAGACTGCTTGATAAAATTTCGGGGCACTGTACAAGCAGGAAATCTATTAATGCACCAATGATCAACAGTGGAAACCGAACCAAAGGCATTTTTGAGATGCGAGATACAGCGTCCTGCATGAGGTGAAGAACCTCTTGGAGCTCTTCGCATATCGCTCTCATCCGTGAGGCAACAGCAGCGAGAGTTAAGGTTAATTGCAGAAAAGCACCAGATTGTATCACAAGAATAAATGACCTAAAAACAAACTAAATGTACTGATCTTCTTGTAGCTCGCGAACCAACCTGTAGGACTCAATGAGTTTTTCTTGCATCTGGAATCAATTAATACTTTAAATTTAAATTTATTAAATAATGCTCACCCTCTCTAGGAGTGTGGAAGATACGCCAAACCGTTGAAGTACCAAGTCAAGGAATGCAGCTTCTGGAAAGTGCGTCCATGAACCTCTCATCCGTTTAGTGCTTTTTGAGTTTTTAAAATTTCTCCAGGAAGGGAAAGGGTAAATCTCTCACTCGATTTGCACGTCCTCGGCGCTGTAGAAAGAATTCCGCAAAGTTTCTGTGGCCTGTTCGATGTGCATTGCATCCAGCCTGGAACAGAATCTCCGGGTTTCTACCACGCGCCTCCAAAATAGGGATATTCGATGTTGGTTTTTTCCTTTGTAATACAATCTTTCGAGGAGGATGTATTCGTCCGTAAAAGCGCCTAGGGATACCATGAGACGACGAGAGATGATCTTGAGCTCTTTCAGAGCGGTGTCTACAGAGCCATGACAAGAAATGGGTAGTGAATTCCTCGAAATTGAAGACCTATTGAGAGGCTGAGTCGACCACTTCACCTTCAATGGCATTTGCCAATGGGTCGGCAAGCAATACTTGGCAAGTTTACGTGATCAATAAGTGATCAACGAAACCACCATTTCCGAGACGCCTCATCAACTGGAGATCTACCTCAATCCTGAATGGCTAACCCAGGCCAAGATGCAAAGTTTTTCCAGAGGGGTAAAATCGAGGTTGGTGCCCTTTCACACTCTAACCGGGCATTTGGTTTAATATCAAGTCTAGGAACTTCGTGCAGAGCTACAGGCAGCTGAGGCAAAGGATAAAAAGTTTCTTAAGCGGAAGACGGCACTGAAGAAAGTCGTCGCGAATATAACCATGGGCAATGATAGTTGGTACACCTTCCCTATCTTTCGCCAGAGGCTTGAATGATCGTTGATATCGCTCGTATGGAGTGTCACCCTTATTCACCGACGTCGTCCAATGCTTGGGCACCCCGCTACTCGAGATCAAGAAAAGTAAGTGAGCCCTCCAATCATGCGATATTATATTCATCCCCTCGACTCGATCAAGTGGTCTACCTATTCCTAGTTAGCTGTGGTCGATCAAAGCCAGACCAGATACATATGGTGATACCCAATTTTCTTCAGGTATGTTTTATTCAGCTACTATGATCTTCCTATTATGAATATTACATCGCCAGGATTGCAACGATCGAAACCCCCTTATACGAGCACTTGCAATCCGTACCATGTCATACATTCCTATCCCTGTGGTGACAGACGCATTGGCTGAACCTCTCCGACATTGCCTAAAAGATCGGGACCCATATGTTCGGAAAACAGCCGCTATTTGTGTTGCAAAGTTATATGCAGCTGACCCTCGTAGAACCGAGAAGGGGGGATTTGTTGAGATGCTTCGTGACCTTATGCTGGATAGCAATGCTACAGTTGTGGCGAATGCGGTTGCAGCTCTTTCAGAAATTGGCGATCGACATGATGGGGTCATTTTCAAGCTGAACCTTGCGACAGCCAATAAACTACTTACGGCGCTGGGAGAAAGTTCAGAGTAAGTGATAAAATTAAATCTAGCAACTTGCCAATAACTAGCCTGTCAGATGGGGGCAAATATACATTCTCGACTCACTATTGCGCTACGTGCCGGAGCGGCATGCCGATGCTGAATTAATGGCGGAACGTATCGTCGTTCAACTTCAACACGCCAATTCTGCCGTAGTGTTAACCACCATCAAAGCCCTACTGTACCTTATGAACTACATGGAAAATCGAAGGCTTGTTGACTACTGTTGCAAGAAAATGGGACCGCCCCTTGGTCTGTTTTTCGACTTTAAAATATTGATTGGACACATTTGACCAAGTTCATATATCTAGTAACACTACTTTCATCAGGCCCCGAGGTTCAATATGTTGCACTGAGAAACATACTACTGATTATCCAGCGACGTCCTGCTGTGTTGAAGAATGACGTGAAGGTCTTTTTCTGCAAATACAACGACCCGATTTATGTCAAACTCGCAAAACTGGAGATCATGTATCGTCTTGCCCGCGCAGAGAATGCCAACGAAGTTCTGGCTGAGTTACAAGAGTAGGCTTATATTTCCTATCGATTAAACCACGTTGAATTGTCTTCTTAAGGTACGCCTCTGAAGTAGATGTGGACTTCGTCCGCAAAGCCGTTCGCTCTATCGGTCGCTTGGCCATTAAGGTGGAAGCAGCAGCAGACAATTGTATACAGGCTTTGCTTAACCTGATCGAGACGAAAGTTTCGTATGTTGTGCAAGAAGCCGTGATTGTCATAAAGGACATTTTCAGGCGCTACCCAGGGAAATATGAAGGAATTATACCTAAACTTTGCGAAAACCTTGACCTCCTGGATGAACCCGAGTCGAAGGCGGCCATGGTCTGGATCCTGGGACAGTTCTCAGATCGAATCGATAATGCGGATGAGCTCCTTGACGACTTGTTGTACACATTCTTAGACGAAAGCGTTGAGGTACACGGCCTTTCCTTGAGGTCTTCTTCTTCTGACCTTATATTGACAGGTACAACTTGCTCTTTTGACAGCAGCGGTCAAACTCTTCATCTATAAATCCAAATCTGATACGACGAAAGAACTTGTGCACAAGGTACTCAAGTGGGCCACTGAGGATGTCGACAACCCGGATCTTCGTGATAGAGGCTTCATGTACTGGCGGATGCTGGCCGTCAACCCGGCGGTAGCTGGCGAAATTGTTCTCGCAGAGAAGCCTGCCATTACTACGGACTCCGACCGTATGGATCGGGGCGCGTTAGACCAATTACTTTTACATACTGGCACTCTTGGGAGTATCTATCACAAAAACCCAGAGGTCCGTAGGCACTTGCCCTTTCTCTTATTGGCCAATGTCTAACCAAACTATAGACATTTATTCGTAATGCGGCAGGCAAAGCACTCGTTGACAGCCCTGCTTTGAACCCTCATTCTCGAGTTGCATTGGTTCCTCTGCCCCACGCGCAACTTCCACCAACGGAGATAAATGTCCCTGGCCCAGGACCGTCAGAGCCGACACCAGAATCCCAGATCAGCTCTATGGTTGACGTGGATCCCGCCACAAAGCCGGCGCCGCCTGTACCGACATTCTCCGAAGCTTCGAAAGATACAGCAGATTCGGCAAGCTCCGACCACGATGACGAAGATGAAGATAGAGTGCCATCTGCATCCGATCCATATTCCAACCTAGATGGTGCATTTGGTAACTATTTACAGGATGAACCACGTCCTATGGCAGCTGGAAACCAGCGAGCTAACAGACATGTAGATTTGGATGATTTGTTATTCTAGTTCTTGGGTAGTTCATACATCTTGCCGGACAAATCGTAAATGATGCTGCATATTTTTATCAGGAAAGAATCGTGTGCATCTTCTGGGAGATTTGTGATAAAGCAGTCCTGGGCCGCAGGGAGTTGTAATGCTGAAACAAAGGCGCCATCACAACCGAGGATCTAGACCAAAATTGACGTACTAACCTCCCCAAGACCATACATTCTTCGATGGTAGCTAATGCGCACAACCCTCTTGGAATCCATTGCGTCACCCAAATCCCCAGGATTATGGACGACTATCGTTGGACGACCTCCTTGAATGACATGAATGGGTACATTGTATGCCCGACACAGTGCCTGTATTTCCGGTTCACCGCCCCATTCCGCTGTGTCACGTATATTCATACAATACTGCTCAAACAATTGCGGGGACATTGCCTCAGAGTCAGGGGGAGGCGCGAGAAACGGTACAAAATCGTTTGGATGAGTAAACATAAAGTTTGAGGCAGCTTGGCGAACAACAGCGTAGTTTGCTTGGGATGTGGGGAGTATACCCAGAAGGGCAAGTTGATCAGCGACTGCAGAGTACAGGCAGTGGCCATCAGGATTGACCTGAGGGTAACCTGAAATAAACCCTCGGAAGTATTCAACGAATATATAACGTACTTCGTGAATTTGCAGGGTGTGCTCCTGGCATACTTTCTCAATATCCCTCTCCTCTTCTTCCGCCTCTTTCTTTAATTTGGCTTCTGTTTCAGGATCGGGTGCAGAAATTTTTTGTTCCAATGCAGTAGCTTTCCGAGCCTAAACACATCACGGTCAGCAAGAAAGAAAACTAGGGGAAGAAACCAAACGATGTTGACCTGCCGTGCTTTAAACCGCGCCTTCGCATCCATTTTGGGACGCGATGCTGCACTTTCTGCCTGACGATTCTGGACCTCGTTGATCACGATAGCAGATTCAGCTTGTACTGTTTCGTTTCTCGAATCAAGCTGTGCAAAGAGGTCATCCATAAGCTCGTCGTCGACAGGTGGTGTGGGTAAGTCCTGGGGCGGAGGAACTAGTTTCTTCTGCTTATTTTTCTTCGAGCCAGCCATGACTCAAGAACTTGTTAATAGATGGAGAAAGGATAGACGAAGATCGAGCTCCAACTACTCCACGGACCGCGATACAGTTCCATCCCACACAGCCACACGACAATCGTGGAATCATTGTTTCAATCAAGATGGCACCGCTCACCAAGTGATCTAACACATCTATCCTCTCGATCTAACATGGAAGACGCGTCTACAGATCTGATAGTATTGGAACAACGTCTGGCTACCCTTCTTGGAGAAATTCGCGAGTCTGAGTCGGATGAATCTTGGAAAGAAGTTGAGAATATCGCCCAGACGCTGGCAAATGGCCTGCGCTCCAGAGATGGCCCCGGCAAGTAATTGCACCAGTAAAGGAGCCTAAAATCTTCTGACGTCATGGTTTAGTCGACATCCACTCTATCATCGGAGCAACATCGCTACCGACTACGTTGACGTCTCTCTTTACTCTGGCTCATGGGTCTGGTGTTCCGGATGACAAGTACGCGCTGGTGGTCTTTGAGCTTTTACGAGTGGCAGCCAATATTTGTATGGACCACGGTAAGGTGAAAATTTTATCGTCGAGAACCCGAGCCTCACATGTTCAGATGAGAATCGTGGCCGTTTGTTAGAAGCAGGCTTCCCTCAAGCTATCGTGTCTCTTCTAGAAGGATATGCCGAATCGACACCTCCCCCTCCGTACAAGGAACCCCTAAACCTTTCTATAGCGCATCTCAAAATCGTCAGAACTTCTATCGGTGCCATACTGAACGCTAGTATTGGATATGGTAAGGCAGAAAATTAGTCTCGCCACACCTACCGTAATACATTGACTATCTAGATCCCATTAAATTCCGCCTCATTTCCCTCGAGGCACCTCTCACTATACTGAAGTTATCAACGGCGATATATCCCACAGGGATCTGGTATCATCTCCCAACGAACACAGAAGATTTAGACGCTGTATCAGAAAATGTTTGGAACATGCGCTGCGGCCTTTCTAGCTGGGCATGGAGAGTTATTTCTGAACTGAAAGATATTAAAGACGAGAGTGAGTTCAATGGTGAAATTAATGTACAACGAGCGCTAATCTTTATTTACAGCACTACAAATATTTACCCCTGATTTCTTACCGTTACTCGTCTCCCCGCTCCAGGCTTTTCTCCCCGTATCTGCCCAAAATTCGTGGCCCCCGTTTGATCCCGAATCGGAACTTGTTAGAGAACTTATCGACTCCGATTATGAAGACCTCGAGGAGTCTTGCATGCTGATTGAATCCCTTTCTCTTGATGTTGAGGATATTCGGCTTTCCCTTGCACGCGGGCTGAACTTTCCGGCTGAGCACGGTGGATTGCCTTGCCTATCTATCATCCTTGACTTTATAGAGCACGGTGCCTATCCAAAGTCATGGAATTCGCCTATCTTTGACGATTTAGAGCGTAAGCGGAAAGAAAAGGCCTTCGACATCTGCAAGGCTGCCCTCGTCAAGGCTGTAGTAGAAGTGGCTGGTGAAGAGAAGAACGTCGACGTCCTCTGGGACGACTCTGAACCCGACAAGCCTGGAGGCATTTTTGTTTATAGAATGGTCGACTGGCTCAAGCGATATGTCAACGATATGCAAACGAAGCCTTCCAATCCTGTTCCACAACACCAACGTATCTTTGACAGAGAGGACATGGCTATATGCGCATCTCTCGCGCTTGGGAACCTTGCCAGAAGAGGTACGTACACTCGCGTTCGACGTTTGACTTTGATTTAATCGACCCAATGGGGCATTAGAGGAAATTTCGCTTGCATTCGTTTCACCTCCTTACTCCTTAGCCCCTGTCCTCGCATCTACATATCTTTTAGGACCTTCGACAGACATCAAGGTCAAACATGGTGTACTCGCCCTACTCAAGCACCTCGCGCAGGCACCTCCCCAATCTCACATCATCCATAGCTCATTGGGGAAAGCAGGCGTAATCCGGACTATTGCAGCGAGCGGTGTCTGGGACGAGAAAACGGATGCTATGGCAGAAGTCATTCAATTCAGTGCTATCGGAGTTGTGAAACAAATGTGTATTGCAAATGGTATTGCTTTGAGCCTTTTATCTCTACTTTGACTAAAGCTATTACAATAGTCGACCACACATATGCCCTTATACTTCCTTCCAGTCGATCGCCAACCTCTCCAACCGGTCTCTCTCAAATCCTCGCTCTGGTTAAGCGTTCCGATGCGGTTCGCATCAAAAGTGAAGGGAGTCGCGTCTTGGTCAATGTTATCAAATCACTGTGGGCGAATGGCCTCCCATCCAATTCTACTGAGGATCCACAAGCATTGGTGTCGACCGGAGTTATGAACAAGGAAGATCTGCTTGAGAAACAACGAAGGAGAGCCGCTGCTGTGCGTACAGTGCTCACACCTGAATGCGCATCAACTCTTGCAAACCTAGTTGGACGGAGCGGACGGTATCCCCTCTTGATAAATGAAGGGGTTATTGCCTTAAGCTTGATAAGCACCCGAAAGGAGGGCGGTACGATCATTCCTGGGGAAAACTTTCATTAGCACACTGATAAGTTTCGTATTAGGATTGCTTGTCCTCGAAGCCCTCACGGCCTCCTTGGGTCTAGATAGGCCATCGTCTCCGGCGGACCCCGTGTCACCACCGACAACAGCCAGTGATATTGGCTCGCCAACCGCGCCCCGACCACCACACCTGAATGTACCCCGCCACGCCCTCGATATGCTCATCTTCACCTTGAAGAATACGGATAACCCTGTGAATTATCCCATCGAAGTTCGGGTAAATGTTTGTTCCTTGCTTGTCCAGTTAACCAGGAATACCACCGGGGACGAGTTGGAGAAACTGAAGACTACCGTACGCCCAGCCCTGAAAAGTCTCCTCTTGGCTTCAGAACGCGAAGAGATTCTGATAAAGGCCGTGCAGCGGGTTTGGGATGCCTGGTCGTGAGTGGCAAGGAGAGCATATATAGTCCCACAGTCCATCTTCCATTCCTTTGTCATGAATTTCATTGTCAATTCTCTGTCAAATGATGCCACGTCCACGTCCATAGATACTTCCTTGAAATTTCTTTCCTAGCTAGTACGCGGCCCTTGGAGTATATGCATTGTACGGTATTTCGAATTTCTCACGTGTGGGAGTAGATCACAGGACCCGACTCCGGGCAAGCCAGTCTCCGAAGCCGCAATCTTTCGATGTCGTCAACAGTACAAATTGCCTGTGAAATGGTTTTGATACATGTGTGTGTAGATACCCCCCACCTGCCTACCACAGTCATGAGTACACTAACTATTGATATTTCGGAAGGAATCGCGACTATCACATTAAGTCGTCCGAAATCACTCAACGCCTTGACAACTGAAGGTTAGTACTCGGCCACCTAAACACGGGGAAGTTATAATTATTCTAAACTGCCACAGATTACGATACATTAGCAAACGCATTTAGGGACATTGACGCCAGAGACGATGTCCTTGTGACAGTTTGGCAAGGTGCGTTTTGGTTTCTACAGATAGGCTTACTCAATCACCGACCAGAGGACGGTAGCTCACGGGAAATGGTTTTGCGCGTGAGTTTATCAAATGCTACTACGATTATATGAACTTATGTGACACTGTACTAGTGGGACCGACGTAAAAAGTAGGCCAACAGAAGATGTCAAACTAAATCTCCGCCGAGCGTTTTTATCGAACGTGGCGCACACGACCACCGATTGCGGTCATGCGGTCAGTGTGCTCCGCTAAAATCGATAATCTTCAAATGCAGGTTCATCATATCACACAATTGATTCATCTTACAGCTGTCTTCCCATCGGAAGATTCTTGTTGCCGCCCTTAACGGACCAGTCATGGGTACTTGCAGGTTTCTTCCGTGATGAGATATTTTCTGATAGAGAAATAAACCCAGGCATCGCAGCAGGTACGCGAAATGCGACCCGGAATCTAACGAGACTTACGAAAGATGCTCCGGATTAGCGTTTCTCGGCCATTTTGACTTTATCTACTGCATGCCTAATGCATGGCTCTCGCTGCCGTTTACATTCCTCGGTGAGAGCTCCTTGAACTTGAATAGAGGTACATATATATAACTATGGGTAATCAACATAGGTATAATTGCGGAGGGGGGCTCCAGCGCCAGTTTTATAAACAGAAGTCTGCCGAATGTCCCTGATCATCAATGTCACGCTGATGTTGCCTTTTTCGCCAGTGGGTGTAGCGAAGGCTAATGAGGTACTGATATGGGGAAAGAAGAAAGGCGCGCAAGAACTCTTAGAATGTGGCTTTGTAAAGTAAGTGCCCTACTGATTGCTCACGGCTGAAAATGACGTTTTGCAGTCAGATTTTCCCGGCACAGTCTGCGGAGTCGTTCCATATCGCGGTTCGGAAGCACCTGCTGGGAGAACTTGAAGGTTTAGACCCGACTGCCCTGCTCGAAATGAAGAGGCTCCTTCGGGCGACTTTGAAGGATAGGAACGACCCTGACGCTGTGAACCTGAGAGAGAGTTACGGTAAGTTTCGATAAGTAAACTGTTTTTGTTGCAGATTCTCAAGGTTACCAAACAACTACAACTAGCCCAAGCCGAGAGGTTTGCCAGTGGGATTCCAAAAGAAAAATTTGCCAAGATAGCGAGGAAAGAAATCAAACATAAATTGTAATCTTGGGGTATTTAGGATTGCGAATTGATTGCGAATTTGTAGCTCCGAGAGTAAGCCTGACAACGACCGAAGAGAAAATGGAGATGATTTTTTTTCTCTTTGCGGGGAGATCGATTTGCTTGGCGTTTGAGGGTAAATTTACCAATACTCACATACTCTGCAAAAGATTGGGATGCGTCGGTGCCTTTGAGTTGGTAGGTTGTTGAATACACTACATAGTGAACGAGTTGCCGAGTACCGATCAAGGAGCGGCCAGTGATGGGACCCCAGATATGCCATGTGCACGACACTAGATGTGTACACAACTCTTGGCGTGCTGTTTTGGAGCACAGCTGTCCCTCACTTACTCCATCTGCTTCTCCATGGATAGCTTAGATCCGCCTCACTACCGATCCAGGTCTGCACAGCGGCCTTAAGAAGCAACCGTTTCGTATGCGAGCTCCCTGTGATCCTCTCATCTCCCCAAGTTCACCATGGATTATTCAGACGAAAAGAAGGGCCAAACCGTTCACAATCGCAGTGGTTCTTTCTCTAATGAATATCGCGACGAAGCTCTCATGGAGCCCCCGGCCGGTGAGACGCTTCATCGTGGTCTCAAGGCCCGTCAAATATCCATGATTGCAGTATGTGCACCGGCTTCTTTTGTGTTAATACATGAACCTCATTTCAGTAGCTTGGTGGCGCTGTGGGCACTGGCCTTATCATTGGCTCTGGGACAGCACTGAGACGAGGAGGGCCTCTTGGTATGAGTTATTGATATCATAGTAGCCTCATTGGTACTCAACTTTCCCTCCAGGTCTACTTCTTGGTTACTCCTTCGTTGGTTTCATATGTTACCTGGTCATGGTGGCTTTGGGAGAAATGGCGTCCTTCCTCCCCCACAAAAAGGGTTTTGCTGGCTATGCGACCCGATTCGTTGATCCTGCCCTTGGATTTGCCCTCGGATGGAACTACTTAGTGAAATATGTGGGTCATAGCTTCTTTTAGCCCGTAAATGTGCAACTAATTCATCAACCAAAGTTAATTGTGACACCAAATAACATTAATGCTGCCGGTGTCGTTGTACAGTACTGGACGCGAAAGGTTCACATCGCAATATGGATGGGTCAGTAAATCAATATTGTACTGAAACTCATAGCGTGACTATTGTTTTCAGTGATCTTCATTGCTTTCAGTATGTCGAGAATTTATTCATTTTGCTTCGAGGAACTGACCAATATAGTTTTCTTTGTCAATCTATTGGGTGTCCGTGTGTTCGGCGAGCTGGAATTCTGGTTCTCCAGTATCAAAGGTTCGATTTTATTATTTCCGAGGTTTCCTCGTTATCTCACCATGCCACAGTCATTGCTCTGATAGGACTTCTCCTTATGGGCATCATTATTGATCTTGGTCCGTCCAGCTTTTTGCTTTTGATCAAGGGAGACGCTTATCTTTCTCTTCCGTAGGTGGAAACCCCAAACACGACCGCATTGGCTTCCGTTATTGGAAAGCTCCCGACGGCCCTATGGGTTCTTACCTTTTGGATCAAGTTCATGACGGTCCCTTGGCCGTCTTCCTCGGTTTCTGGGCAACCTTGACGAATGCTCTCTTTGCTTATATTGGAACAGAACTTATCGGCGTGACCGTCGGCGAGGCAAGACTCTTCTCCTTATTTGTAGCTTTTGATCTGATCCTCGTTCCAGGCTGAAAATCCCCGGAAGAACATCCCTATCGCTATCAGGCGCACTTTCTTCCGTATTCTGGTTTTTTATGTTGGCGGTGTATTCGTCATCGGTCTTATCGTTCCCAGAACGAATGATTCTCTCTTTATCGCCACCAAATCTAAGGTTGGCGCGGCTGCCAGCCCCTTCGTTGTGGCCTCGACTTTGGTAAATGACGCCTTTCTGAGTTTATGGCGCCCTGTGCTGAGTCTCTTCAGGTTGGTATCAAAGTGCTGAACCATGTCATTAACGGAGCCATTCTCATTTTCGTCATGAGCGCCGCTAACTCCGATCTATACATCGGTTCCCGCACTCTCTATGGCCTTGCCGTCGAAGGGAAGGCCCCCAAGATATTTAAGAAAGTCAACCGCATGGGTGTACCATGGACTTCCTTACTTCTTTGCACGGCCTTCTGTGGCCTTGTTTTCCTAAATGTCAGCTCGTCTAGCGCCAAAGGTATGACCTCAGTCTTTCAGTATCAGCTTAGATTCGTGACTGTTTACAGTTTTCACTTGGTTCGTAAATTTGGTTTCCACTGCTGGTGCCCTTACCTGGATGTGTATCGCTTTCTGCCACCTGTATGTAGCCTTCAATAATCTCTGGAAGTTAACTGATCAATAATGATAGGCGGTTTATGAAAGCCCTGAAGGCGCAAGGTCTGTCTCGTGATGACCTCCCTTACAAGGCTCCATTCCAGCCATGGGGAAGTTGGTTTGCTCTCATAGCCACCACAATTATCACGATTTTCAAAGGATTTGACACATTCTTACCGTTCAAAGTCGATACATTTATTACGTCAGTGAAGCCTTCCTGTATCACTTTCAACAGCTGACGTGCCCTCACCTTTTCAGGAGCTACATTCTAATCCCTGTGTTCTTCGTCCTATGGTTGAGCTATAAACTCATCTACAAGACAAGAATCATCTCACCGCGGGAAGTCGACCTTGTCACTGGCCTCCGGGAGATTGATGAGGAGGAGGAGAAGTTCGTGAAAGCCCAGGAAGCGCTTGGTCCGCAAAGTACGATGAAGAAGATCTGGGACTCGTTGTAATGATGATCAATACATACATAGATAGTGTTATGTTAGTATGATAATTTGGTCATTTAGCTTGTGCGTAAGCTGTATCAGGTCAATGTTGTGACTTATATCGTAATCGTTGTAATCTCAGCAATCAGGGAAGGCATACTCCATGTTTAAAACTATCAGCTTTGCGTTCGTACTTACTACGTTTATTATCCTGCTCACATCCCCACCTCTCGACAGGCGACTGTACTCTCAAGCGCATTTAATGACTGTCTCGCGTTCCGTGATCAAAAAGGTCCTTGCCGTCGAAACCCCCGAGGTAAGTATACCTTTCATACTTCTGTTCTAACTCGGTTTCACTAAACTTCAACTTCTACAGGGAGCAGGAGCGCTGGTCCGCCGAAGCATCGGCTCTATGACCCTCAGGAACCTGACTCCTTTCCTGATGTTAGACCATTTCCATGTTTCCAAGGGCGCGGTGTGTACTTAAGCGTGCTACAAGAGGTCACCAACTCATTATATTTCAGGGCTTCCCCGACCACCCACATCGCGGCCAGGCCACAGTAACATACATGCTTGAAGGGTAAGTAAATAGATATTGAATTTCCTAATCTATCTGATATAGCAAATACGCAAGGTCAAGTAAACATGAAGACTCTGCCGGACACAAAGGCACGATCGGTCAGTCCGTTGTAATGCACGTTCTTTGTGCGCGTTGGTTGACCTTTCAATCAATTCAGAGGCCGGCGGGGTTCAATGGATGTGCGCAGGAAAGGGTATTGTCCATGCTGAGATGCCTATCCACGCCGAAGGAACTCCTGAGCCACGCGGTCTCCAGCTATGGGTCGACCTCCCGAAGCAAGTTAGTTAAATTTGCCACATGTTATTTCTTTTTCTAACGCAACTGCCCCGTCGTCTATACAGTTTAAGATGGTAGTAAGTTGGGTACTGACGCCTGACCTCGTTCTTTGTATATTGACTTCGATCTAGGACCCTTCATACCAAGAACTAGCTCCCCATCAGTATGCTACGGTCGATCACTGGACGGTATCGATTTTCATAAATTTCACCCAGGATACCCATCGCATACCCCGAAGGCCAGGATGGCGGAGTCAAAATCAAGGTGATCAGCGGTCTAAGTCATGGGGTGGAATCCCCCGTTAGACCGTTGGGAGGATGTTGGTTTTTTCACATTATCTTCGATAGCAAGACAACTATATTCCAAGATATCCGTGCGTAGTAATCGCGCCGCCAGGCGACTATTTTTTTTGACTGATAATCACAACCCAGCTCCTTCGTGGACGTCTTTCATCTATGGTGCGTGGGCTCGTAGAGTACGAGTTCTTATCCTTATCAACGGTCTTCTAGTCCTCAAAGGGCAGGTTTCGATTAGTGCAGATCCCATTACACACAATGCATTCCACACCCTGGTTTTCTCCAGTAACAAGAATGAAACCGGTGTCTCGATAACTGCCGCCGAAAACAACACCGAACTTGTGCTAGTTAGTATATACTTTTCTCATGCCACACATGGAGTGAAACATTTTTAGGTTGCCGGAGAACCTCTGGATCAAACGGTATTTCAGTATGGGCCATTCGTCATGACGAGTCGTGAGGAGATACAGAAAACTTTGCTTGATTGTTCGATTTTCTTCCTTGGTCCCACATATATACTAAATTTCTTTTTGCAGATCAAGCAGGCCGAAATGGCTTCGAGAAAGCGCATACTTGGAAGAGTAAAATTGCACAAGAATAGATCTTTTTATATATCCCTATGTATATGAAATGTTTAGGCAGATAAATCAGCGCTTTTTTTACTCCCAGAGTCATCCTCACTATCACCACCGACCGCTTCCATTGCCTCCCAGACATCTTCATCGCCGGCGTCATGCGGGGAGGCAACAACTTGGTCCTCTGACTGATCCCAGGCTATAACAGTTGGAGTACTCTTCATGAATAGCTTTTCTAGTACTTCGCCTTTCCGCTCCTGTTGGTGCCCCGTTTCCTGAGGTGGTGAAAATGTGCTGTGTATGCGGACGTATCGATCCCGCGCAACGGAAGCCAGGAAAGATGGCGAAGGTGCTAAGGAGGTGACTGCTCCAGCCAAGCCTATCCAGATAATTAGAACTAGAACATGGAATCTTATACATTCTGGTAACATACCTTTGTAACTGTAAATTACATTTCCATTTCGGAGGTCCAGTGCAAGTAAATTGTGACCATGGTCACTTACGAATAGTTCACTTGACAAATAGCATCAGTATAGAGAGTAACTGCGCCACAGTTAGTCAACTTACTGTTGCGAGAAACCCTTTTCGACAGTTCGGACGCCTCCCATCTTGGCCACTTTCCAGTCAGAGACTGGCCTCCGTGCTGCCCTAGTGTCATAGCGGCGTACATTGCCTAGTTCAGTTCCAGCGGCCAAATGGTAAGGATTTGAAAAAGGTGCTAGATACGTCAGGGACGTTATACAAAGGGGTTGCCGGAGACCCAGGTGGTCACTTTGAACCTAAGAGAAAAGGGTTGGACAATATATTGTTGAAGATATTTTTCCTACCCACATTTTTGGCCCGCCAAATTTCACCTGGGAATAAGGTATCACGCTTTCGCTTCTTATTATTGGTTTCGGCAGAGGTTGAGCGAGCCAAGAAGGCCTGTTGCGTGTCCCACACCGAAACTTCTACTTCATCCCCGCCGTATGAGAAAGTTTCATGGTCTGACGACATCCGCCATGTGTTTAGACGCGTAGGCAGCGCTGAAAGTCGAGAAGTAGGTCCTTGATCGTTTTTTAACGCAGTTAATCGCAAAGCACCGCTAGACGTGCAGGAGAAAATTCCTCTGAACAGACATGAATTTCTTTTAGAACAGGATCAATCGAAGTAAAACACGGACTGTTCAGAGATTTCTAGACTAATATATCGGTGTCCATCACTTAAACGCGTCTCCTTCCAACGGTGAATCTCTTTCAATTTATCTGAGTCGTCGAATGAAAAGGCAGAAGCGAAGCCGTCTGAGAAACTAGCAGCCACCTTTGCTTAGAGGAGGCTAATTAATGAAGTGTGCAAGCCAAGAAATACTGAGCACGCATACCAATTTCGATCCTTGAGAAGTGGCTAAAGCCTGTACGCTATGGGATGAACCAGACGAGCTATTGATAATCGTCTTGGATTCAATCTTTTCTTCTCCTTGTACAGGGTTGGGATTGTAGGAGACAGACTTGATATTGCCTAGCTCATCGCCGACGATAAATCGCATTTTTTGAGTGGCGTCACACTATGGTCACAGAATATGGTTCCTTAACATTATGTAATGACTTAGAACCCTCATGGAGGGCCCTCTCAAGGAACTTGTTAAACTCGAGAAACTTACTGCCAGCAAGGGCAAAGCGCCCTCTATATCTGATTCCCTTGATGCTCTCCTTTCATCCCTTCATGATGTCAAGAACCAACTAGAGAAGGGCCAAGTTGACCAAGACACGTTACAACAACTGTCTCGCACTGTGGAGGCCAAGAAGAGGGACATTGATGATCGACAGAAGGAGGTTTATTCCTCCGTATCTCGACTAGGAAAAGCACTAGACAAGGTGCGCTAATACTGTTAAATTAATACGATCCATCTAACCCAAGATTTAAAGAAATTTACCACCCCTCTGCCGACTTATTCACACCTCTTTGAATCCTCGCAATCCAGAAATGCCTTGGAAAATATTGTATCGTTGCATCTCCTTAGAACAGGCCAGTTTGATACTGCCCAATTGTTTCTTGAAGTGGGTGGCGTCTCATCTCCGATTTCAACTCAACACTTACATTCCATCACAGGAGTCAGGAATTGTCATTCCCCCGGAATTACGGTCACAATTCATAGAACTACACCAAATTCTCAAGGTTCTTCGAAACCAGGATATTAGTTTTGCACTCGAGTAAAGCCCTCATTTTCACATACTATTGCATGTTGACTGAGCTCACGTCGCTAGGTGGACGAGGAAAAACCGAGAGTTCTTATCTTCGCGTTCATCTCCTCTAGAATTCTATCTTCACCGATCACAGTACATCCGTCTGCTGCTGTCATCCCATCCTCCAAACCCAATTCCTGCACTCACATATGCGAAGGCCCACCTGCGCCCTTTCTTTGAAGAACATGAAGCGGAACTTAAGCGGCTCATGGGCTGCGTCGCGTACCTGCCACTCTCGAAACTCCAAACGTCGCCGTACTCGGATCTGGCATCTCCCTCGCTTCATTTCGAATTAGAGCCTTTGTTTGCGAAAGAGTATTGTGCTAGTCTAGGTATGAGCCGACAGGTACCATTAAGAGTCGTCGGAGACATTGGTGGTGGTGGGGCCCTCGCAAGAATTGAGAAAGGGAGAAAAGTCATGCGAGAGAGGAAGAGTGAGTGGAGTCAGACGGACGAGCTACGAGTACGTTCTCGCTCTTCTTTCCTGGACTCTGATCTTGATTTTCTCTAGATTGAATTACCCGTTCCTCCGGAGAATAGATATCATTCAATATTCGCGTGTCCAGTTTCCAAAGAGCAGGCAACGGAGCAGAATCCTCCCATGATGATGTTATGTGGACATGTTGTTGTGAAGGACAGTTTGCATAAACTAATCAAAGCAAGAGAGTGAGCGCTTGATACTCTTTCCATCCCTCCCCACACTGACCAAAGGAAGTCGCGTTAAATGCCCATATTGTCCACTAGAGTCACCGTTGTCTTCCGCGTTAAGGGTGTACTTTTAGTAGGGAATCCGAATCTGTACTTTTACCATTTGTGTATGTATCCTAATATTTAACCCCGCTGGGTGGACTTGAAAATGACTGTCCTCAACGTGACGATATTTGTTAAATGACCAAGGAGATGGCAAACAGGCTGGCAGTTATGCGCCAGGGCAATGGCGAACCTGACACTATCATCAAACTGCTATCTAGTAGCCTCTCGGGATCTAGCTTACAATGGTGGACGCTCATGTACGCCCTAGGGAAGAGTTGATCAAGTTCGTCTATGTGCAATCCGAGCGGAGGCTTTGATTAACCTCTTGCTGATGCAGAAATGCATATAATCGGCTCCTCGATTCTGGAATGAGCCTCACAAAAATGCGGGATACTGCCCTTGCAGAGCGCCTTCTCCCTGACCAAAAGGATCTGAGAGGAGTCCCGGGACGAAGTATTGCATGGAAGGTTGCTACCTTGGTTCAGGGCACAAGATTTGGGCTGATTCGGCTACTTGAAGCTGTTCTTGACGTCAGAAGAGCCTCTACAACCTCCTTCATCTCCAGTTCGGAGCGCATCACTATTACAATCTCTACGGTCTTCGCGTCAAACCTATGTAAAACGGCTGCGCGATCATATGAGGGCTCCTGTTGGAAGCTATGAAGAGGGCTTTATTGTGCCTGGCTCTCCAACCTTGCCTGAAAGAACATCGAGGGAAACGATTCCGAATCTCGAAACAAATAACCCTCTGAGCTTGCACAACGAGGTTTGTACGCTTTATATCCATGCTTAAATCACTCTCAACGTTATAGAACCCCTGGAATATATGGTTTGCTTCCGTTGAGCTGCGTAAGACTATCCTGCAAGATGTAGAGCGCACGTAAGTCCTAATTTAAGCGCGATTGCTAGTGACATCCTTCAAGATTGCTTAGTTTTCCCGACGTGGCCTTCTTTCGCGAGCCCGACGTCCAGGTCCAACTTACGAATATCTTGTTCCTCTATTCCGTCATGAATCCTTCTATCGGTTATCGACAAGGTAAATTATTCCTGGCAATCTACATATAAAGCGAATCTTGATTTCGTGGATAGGAATGCATGAAGTTCTAGCAACGTTATATTACGCTGTGGATTATGATTCGCTTTCATCTTTGTCAAGTTCGTCCACTGATGCTGAAGTACGTGAGGCATGCTCAAGAATGTGGGTCGCTGGCGACGCCTGGGCACTCTTTGAGTCTGTAATGCTTGGCATCTCCAAGTGGTATGAATGGCGCGAGCCAGCGCCAAATTCAGCCTCGAGAAAATTTTCCTCACCACTTTCCACGCACGTTAATATCAATGTTCCTGACGGGCAGCTGGAAATTAAACCATACATTGCTCCGATTGTGGAGGCCTGTAACCGAATACAGTCGAATTACCTGCGGGCCACGGACCCTTTTTTGTGGAAACATATGCAGGCTGCCGGCATCGAACCGCAAATATATGGCATGTAAGTTTCTACGGGAATGATTTTGACGTCCTAAATAATGACCCCTATAGTCGATGGCTCAGGCTTTTGTTCACGCGAGAATTCAGTATGATTGATGCTATGAAGCTATGGGATGGCTTATTCGCATGTGACCCGACAATTGAGCTGGCGCAGTGGGTATGTGTCGCGATGCTTATCAGGATCCGCAATGAATGTGTGTTTTCGTTTTCGGTTTATTTCTGTTTTCGAAGCTCACCGTTTTTTCAAGTAATCCCAGCCGATTACAGTGGTCAGCTTACAGTTCTTTTACGATATCCTTCTTCAACATCCCCCACATTTGAGGGTGGCCCTCACCACACGACTCTATTACTAAGGCAAGCATTGGCGCTTCAAATGTCACCGACTGCGTCAACAGGGGCATCTTTGGTGTTAGAAAACCGAAATTTGCTGAATATCCCTGTGGATGTCCCTGCAGCATCACCGGGACCTCAGTACAGGCGGAATAATAAGAGTCCTTCTGCACATGGTGGAGTCACGCCACCCTCGGAGCACTCTAGGCAGGCTACTGCACCTCAGATGGGCCTACCAGAGATGATTGCACGTGGCTTGATGGAACGCGGAGAAAGTCTCGGGATCAACAAGACCTTGATGACTGCCGTTTCCGAATTCAGAGTAAGCTCTTAAGCTGGTTCGATGAAATAAATTTTAAAGACGTTGGGTTTCAGCGGAATATTCCAGATTTGGCTGCTTCGCTCGTTCGGTCACCAAGTGCATCCCAGACGACGTTTGCTCTCACGGATGAGCGGCCGGTCGAAGAGCGTCCTCCATGGGAGCCTCGATCGCGGTTTGAAATGGAGAGAGACATCTCTGAAATGCGTTCAACTAATAAGCGATTGGGCACATCTCTGGAGTGGATAGTCGATGTACTTCTACAAGATGAAGGGGAATCGGCCGACCCACAACGTCTCAAAAAGCAGAAGCAGGAGGCACTTGAGTCACTTTCATACATTCGTGATATTCTGATTGGTAGTGTGGACGAGATAGAGGAAGAAAGGCTGGTGGGAGAGCAAGAGATGCTCAGGAGAAGGTCAAGGGAAGGCAATGCAATGCAGGCAGTACCGAGACTTGTGGCGACGGACGTTCCGCCACCACCACGCGTTCCTGTTACCGAATCCCGACCTCATATCACGACATCACGGAGCGCAGTGAGTTCTCAGCCTGTCGACTTCAATACATCAAGGAGAAGGTCAGCGTCACCGAGATCGAGCGCGACTGGTACTGGAATAAATCGAGTGCCTCCATGGCATTACGCTCGATCTGGATTCTCTACGACGAACGAGGTGCTGCCGCGATTGCCGCCAGCTGCAGGGCAGAAATCGGGGGATCATGGGTTGCAAGACCCTCTGGGGGTTCTTGGATAGTTTAAATAAAGTATTAGTAGATAGACCGTGCCGGACAGCCGGAGCTGGGGGTAAATCACAAGGATCTGATTGGGTGACGTCGGGTGAAATCGAGTGAATAATATTTGTTTGGTTTTCCGTCCCGGGTACGACAGCCGTTCTCTCGCTCCTACTATGTTCAGGAAAGCCCTCCCTCGCGCCCTCTTGCGCTCCAAGAGCCGCTCGTTTCACGCCTCTGCCCCCGCCGCGAAGGTCGTCGGCACAAACCCCGCCAAGGCTGAGGAAGTAAAGGCTCGTCTGCACCCGATTGTCTTCCACTCCCATCTCTTACATCGCTTTTAGTCTTGGTCATCGGGCAAATACCCTCTCATCGAGCACGAGTACGATGCCGTCGTTGTGTACGTGACATACATATCCTGTTCACTAGCTTCCTGACCTTGGGGATACAGCGGAGCTGGTGGAGCAGGTCTGAGAGCTGCCTTTGGTCTCGCCGAGGCTGGTTTCAAGACTGCCTGTATTACCAAACTCTTCCCCACCAGGAGTCACACTGTCGCAGCACAGGTAGCTCCTTGTAATCCATCTATTTCCCCACAGTCTAACCTCTTCTAGGGCGGTATCAATGCGGCACTAGGTGTAAGTTAACCTTGCGTCTCGACTATAACATTTTCTTATGAACATGTCAGAATATGACGGAAGACGACTGGAGGTGGCACATGTACGATACTGTAAGTTGTGTTGTATTTTTTTTTTGGGGGGGGAGTGGACGTATCGACGCGTTTATATAGGTAAAAGGATCCGACTGGCTCGGTGACCAGGACGCCATCCATTATATGTGCCGGGAAGCACCCAACACTGTAATTGAGGTCAGTCTCTCATGTTAGTTTTCACTCACCTGCTGACTTTTTGCGACAGTTGGAGCATTTTGGTGTTCCCTTCTCCCGTACCAAGGAGGGTAAAATCTACCAGCGCGCATTCGGTGGCCAGTCTTTGAAGTACGGAAAGGGAGGCCAGGCATATCGCTGTGCCGCCGCCGCCGATCGTACCGGCCACGCGCTTCTCCACACGCTCTACGGCCAGTCCCTCCGCCATGACACCAACTTCTTTATCGAGTACTTTGCCCTCGATCTTATCATGCAGGACGGCGAGTGTGTCGGTGTTATTGCACTTAACATGGAAGACGGTACCCTTCATAGATTCCGCTCGCATAAGACTGTACTCGCTACTGGTGGCTATGGACGAGCTTACTTCAGCTGTACCAGTGCCCACACTTGCTCTGGCGATGGAAACGCCATGGTCTCTCGGGCTGGACTTCCGCTTCAAGATCAAGAGTTTGTCCAATTCCATCCCACTGGTATCTACGGCGCTGGCTGTCTCATCACGGAAGGTTTGTGTTCATCCTTCTTGACCAGACCTCTCCCTCACAAAATTAACCTAGGCTCCCGCGGTGAGGGAGGCTACCTCCTCAACTCCGAGGGTGAACGTTTCATGGAGCGTTATGCTCCAACTGCTAAGGATCTTGCTTCTCGTGACGTTGTGTCCCGTAGCATGACTATCGAAATCCGCGAGGGTCGGGGTGTTGGCCCTGAGAAAGATCATATATATCTCCAACTCAGCCATCTCCCTGCTGAGGTTCTTCACGAGAGATTGCCTGGCATTTCTGAGACTGCCGCGATCTTCTCAGGTGTCGACGTTACCAAGGAGCCCATCCCCGTACTGCCTACTGTCCATTACAACAGTAAGTTCCAGTCATTTCGCCGATAAGACTTTCTAAAGCCTTTTTAGTGGGTGGCATTCCCACCAAGTACACCGGAGAAGTCCTTACCATCGACGAAAAGGGCCAGGACAAGGTTGTTCCCGGTCTATATGCTGCTGGGGAGGCTGCCTGCGTCTCTGTCCACGGAGCTAACCGTCTCGGAGCCAACTCCCTCTTGGATATTGTTGTCTTTGGTCGTGCTTGTGCACATCACATCAGGGATACGTTTACCCCTGGCAAGCCTCACAAAGCCATTCCTGAGGAGGCTGGTCTCGAGAGTATTGAGTTCTTGGACAAAATTCGGTATGGCCTCTATTAGATTGTAGTTATTGCAGGCCTAAACCTTTGAGAACAGCACTTCAACTGGACCGGAATCGACTGCCCAACTCCGTCTCGATATGCAGAAAGCCATGCAAACTGATGCTGCAGTTTTCAGGTAAGAATATGTCAAGAAAACCAAATTCAATTTACTAAATACAAGAACTAGGACTCAAACTTCGCTTGATGAGGGTGTCACCAAGATGCGTGAGATTTACAAGAGGTTCGAGAACATTGGTATCAAGGACAGGAGCATGATCTGGAACTCGTACGTCTCTGCTACATAATAGCCCTGCTGTGTTTGATTAAAACTTTTCCCAGCGATCTTGTTGAGACTCTAGAACTCCGCAACATCTTGCAGTGTGCTATGCCCACCATTGTCGGTGCTGCTGCCCGCAAGGAATCCCGTGGTGCTCATGCCCGCGAGGACTACCCAGAGGTACTTGTTATATTTGACTTGATTTGCTGTATTATGGTTGACGAATTCATGCCTAGCGTGATGACACCAACTGGATGAAGCACTCTCTCACTTTCCAACGCGATGCTGCAAGCCCCGATATTGAGCTTACTTACCGCAACGTCATTGCCAATACCCTTGACGAGAACGAATGCAAGGCTGTCCCACCGTTCAAACGCGTCTACTAGTCAATGTCATATCCAGGCCACTACACTCAAAACTATGGGTTTCTCCCCGTCTTACCATATAATAGTTCTTGCTAGAACTGAAGCTGTGGACATAGCAAGTAGATTCGAATACCGTATTACATTTTATAACAGTGGGCGGTCTAAATCATACTGAGAGAAGAATGTCTCAGGAAAATACCTGGCTCGCACACTGCGACCCCCAAAGTATCTGCCATCCAGCTCTCTCACTGCCTTCCAAGCGCCTGCAGGTCCTGCGAATAATACAAATATGCGGACAGCCTGTTCGGGTTGTGGAGGAGGTGGGTTAACCAAGTGCACGATAACTCTTTCGACAGTGCCATTCTTCGAGCATTCATCACCTATGGTCAAGAAGACTTAAGTTGGCGCCAGGTGCCTAAAAGTGATGAGAATATCCTCACCGATTTCTCCTCTCAAATCCTCGTCCTCAACATCCTCCGCCCCTACCATGTTAGTGAGAACGACAACCCGGCTCGGCTCGCCAAATCGCTCTCTGTCTTCTCTTGTCTTGGCATCCTCGTTGTTGTTGATGATCTTGCCCATTTTCGAAGCCACGCCCACGCCCTTGCTCCCCGAGGTATTCAGTGGCTTGCCCTTTACACCTTTGCCTTGAGACACTTGTTCGACGGTGAGCGCATTGACGATCCCAGAACCATCAGCTCCAAGGCCTTGCCCCTCCTTGTGTCCCCATTTCGCCATAAGCCTTGCAGCGAAACCATGGGGGTCAGGCCTATGCATCAAAAAAGCCTTTGTTAGTAGAAGCGTGTATGACAAGAGCAAGCCTACCTGATTTCTTCGATCATAGGCGCTGGAGCGGGCGGCGCAGAACCAGCCAACGCACTCAACCTAGCAGCAATGGCAGCAGCAGCTTTAACCTTGGCCTCTATCTCAGAGGGCAGTGTGCCTGGGGGCCCAGGAGGTGGGGGCGGTACCGAAGGGGGGGCAAATGGATTATAAGCTAGCTGTGGCGGAGACGGAGGCGACGCGGGACGAGGCGCGGGTGCCCGACCCACGGTAGACATCGCGAGGCGCCGGAGGTACGCTTCATCTCCTGTTTGTGGTGCGGATGTCGAATTGGGGATATCTGCGAGAGTGTCGTCTTCGTTGTCGGGAACAGAAGTAGCAAGTGGGGCTGGTTGAGACATGGCTAGACGACGCTGATAAGCTTCATCTCCGGTGAGAGATGCGGGGAAGGGTGCAGGAGGTGGATGCGAAGGAACTTCACGGCGATCATCGTCTGCTCTAGACCAGCGGTCAAAGTGTTCACCAAATCGACCTAAAACAGTTGCAGTCCAACGGAATATGTTGAATTCGGATGACACACACCAGCCTTTCGAGGTCTTTCATCCTCAGAGCCAGTACCCTCGCTGTCTGAGTAGCTCTGACTGCGCCTGGAATGCTTGCGTTCTTCGATGCGACGTTGTTCTGCAAGTCGCTCGCGTCGATCAATACGATCTTTTTGCTTCCATAGCTTGAATTCATTGTAGTCATTGGGTCTGAGGGGATCATATGGCTCCATGGGATCCCATGCGGCAACAAGGGGCACGTTTTTATTCTGAAATAATTGAATAGAGAATCATCTCTTCAAGCTGCTTCGACTTACCTTTCTGCCTTTCCCCTTGGCTTTCTTCTTATTGTGCGATGCTTTGAAGCCATTGACGTCCTCGTCGAGCACCATGGAAGGTGGTTTGACCTTCTTCCCCCATCCACCCTGTTGAGTCTGTGGGGCTTCTTGAGGCACCGGCTTAACAGGTTCGACCAGTGACGGAGGCGCAAAGATCACCGCAGTGGAGGAGAGAGTTGCAGGACCGCTGGACGTCACTGCGGCACCGACGGGGAGTCGTGCGTGGACAGGCTTCGCCTTTTGTGGTTGGTGTCGACGAACGGGGGCAAAGGCCAGGGATGCGGACCATCCTTCGAATCGAGGAATCGTTATTTTAATCAACGAGATCTAGATTTGAGAGGACAGCAATTGAAGAGATACCGGCTGTGGCCTTTGCTGAGGCTGCTGCTACACTTGTGTCAGCGGCATTTGTTGCTGGGACTGACGGGACATCGGGTTGGGGTTGCTTTTGCACGGGTGGGGCAGGAGATGGTACAGGTTCAGAAGAGATGGCAGAGGCTGAGGAGATAGCAGCGCCCGAGGAGAATTGGATTCCGCCATACAGGCCGCCTGCTCTACTCGACATGGTGGTTCAAGACAAGCCCAGTTTTACACACGTGATACAACTAATGCTCTCCAAAATACTTTTCTCGCGCCTCCTTACTCATAATGTGCACAGCAAAATCTCCTGCATCTATCATTGCCCAACCGTTGTGCATTCGACGTTTGGAATTTGCTGGTATTGGTAATGGCGGCTCCACCGTCAAAAGCTAGTAAAAAATTCAACACGAGAATAGTATCGTGTGATTGCGTTCTGCTCACCGATTTCCGGACAAGACGAACAACGGATTCGATAGCGCCTTTATTCTCAGTTCCTTCTTTGACCTGCTCTCAGGAATCAGTTGTAATTTTAGCCACTAGGTTCCGGCGGCCACTCGCCTGAGCCATAACGACCCAATTCCAGAGACCGCCTGGGACGTCATAGGCCGACTCGCCGGCATAAGTTCCTCCCCTCTTGCGTCGTCCCTGCGGCAGTCGGCGAGGCAGTTCAGGACCAGGAGGCAGAGAGATGGCCTCTGATACTATCAGCGTTGCTATCTCCAAGTGAGGCGACCGAACCAGTTCAGCATGGAGCTGCTTAAGCGTTTGCGGGGTGTTGACAGGAAGGGCTGGCGTGTTGCGCCCACGCTGGGGGAGGTGGGGAGGCGGAGTCCGGGCTGAAAAGGTCTGGGGAACAGAAGAATTGTCGACAAACCATGGTATAGCCGTAGAATAGGATCTACGAGTCCGGGCCATTGAGTGAAGACATCGCTGCATGTCGCCAAAATAATATTGTGACCTGTGACCGAAAAAGTTGTTTCCCCATCCTTCATCAACTATATGGGTGTTCGTGCTGGCGTCGTAGTCTGTGTTACTAGCTTCCTGTTGGGTTCGCTTTCCTCCTCTTTCCAACACTAATCCCCCTCATATCCCTATAGGCTCCCTATTTACCCACTGGATTGCAGATTCACTAACGCTATGGAAATCACCTGTCACTGACGAGCACCTTTGGACTGCCGCGACCTACTACTCAATCCTCGCAAAGGCTCCGACTGAGGCCCTATGGTTTCTTGGTGCCGTCGTCACGACAGGTGCCATTACAATTCTTTGGAGCTTGCGCGACGGTGAAGCGGGTAATATCATGTTCGACGGAGGCAGCATTTGTGAGATATCTGTCATTCTATGCACTCCCCCTACTGAATGCGTTGACCGCAGTTCTCTTTGGTACCACCATCGCCATGTACCTGTATTCCGTGCTCCCCAGTCTGTCTTCCCGCCTATGTCATGATTGCTCCTGTTGATCCACCGTCCTCAGGCGTATTTGCAAAATTCGACACACTTCCTATGCACCAACCACAGGACCCCTTTCCGCGTTCATTACGCACAATCACCCTAGAGCTGGCATCGAACAATCTCATCTGCAGCGTCGCATTAACCGGTGTTCTTGCGCTCCAAGCGGGCCGCTTCTGGGCCGAGAGCTCCGATGCCGAAGATGACGAGTTCGAGGATAACGAAACAGAAGGTGCTCCCTCTCGTGCAAAAACTCCCGACCCCCGCTCAGTGGAGAAAATATCCCCCTCAAAATCTTGAACGATGTTTGGGGCAGCAGGGACACTTGGAGAACACTCTCGTGATGAAATTCACGATTTGTAACTTTTGAATGAGAGCATCTATATCAGTGGGATGTACTTGTCATAATAATACCCTCTACGCTATCAATTTATGTGCTCAACCACATTATGCTGATGTCTATGGTGCTGGTAAACTATTCTTGTACAATATCTTCCTTCCTCGGCTTGGAGTTCTTGATCTCATTACCCTGGCCAATAATTGACTGAGCCTCGTCGTCAATAACAATACCTAAAGTTGGCTGAGTAAATCCGCAACGGAATGAAAATGTACATCTTGACATACCCAACCCTTCCTCTTTTGCCAGACCAAGTACATGCTCCAGTTCAACAAACCCGTCCTTATCGACATCTAGCTTCTGAATAACAGCCAAACCGACCTCGTCATCAGGCTTGTGCTTGATGACAGCCAGTGCTTTTTCTAGATCCTGCACGGAGATCCGACCCTGCGCATCCGCAGAAATCATTTGTAGAGAGCTACCCACACGGCTGTCGTATTCCTCGAGCTGCCCATCGATTTTGGTAAGCATGGTGCGGATACGCTTCGTCAGGGCACCAGAGGGCGATTTGGGATCCTGGATGCACATGAACTTTAGTGGATCGGTTCAAATCAGTTGGAACCAAACCCACCTCTTCAGCGAGCAGGTTCTCCTCCATTAGACTGCGTAGTTCGTTGCGCTCCTTGAGTACACTAGACTTGGCCGACAGGATCGAAAGTGCTTCGCCCAACTCCTTGAGCTGTTCTGTGGTCATACGTGCGTTCTCGTCTTCCAATTTTTCAGGCATGAGCTGGGGTGAAGTGTTTAGTAATTTTCAATGTTATTTTGAATATATGTATAAGGCAGTTCACCTCAGAATCAGGTAGCAGGGATTGCGCTGTACGGGCTTCCAGCTCTTCAGCTTCTCTCTTGGCACGACGAGCATCCTCTTCCTTTTGTTCCTGCTCTTCTTCGTCCTCGATGAGTTCTTGCTGCTGTTGTAACACCTCAAGTTTCTGCTTGTAGCTAGCTTTGTCCGAATCGACTTCAAGCTCCGCTTCGTTCAACTAGATCAAGGCAATGAGTAAATCATCATGAAACGTTGTAGAGCGCAACTGACCAAGTTATCAGGTAGCCCACTCAGGACACTCTCGAGGCTCGCGATGACGGTAGTCTTTCCATCCTCCTCGTCGCCGATTTTCCTATCGAAATGGAAGGCCCTGCCGAGAACAAGTAGTACGCCAGAAACGCGATTGTGGAGGTGTAGATCCACCCAGGTCTGAAGCTCCTCCCTGAGGCGGGCGGGCGAGACACCCGTAGTGCGGATACCGCGCGATTGACACGCGGCCTGGAGTTCGGATGTGGAGAGCTCGTCAATGCCTTCGTTATTGATGAGTTGGTCGTCGCGGCGGAGATGCAAAAGACGGGAACGAATAGTGCCACGAAGGAAATTATCGGTGCCGAACGCGTTAAGACCCATGTATCTGGACATTGATACTAACTGAGGGCGCGAAAGATTATCGAGCGTGAGATCGTCGTCAAAGAGTTTGGCTACGTTGATAATGTCTGCTGCAGAAGGCGACTCGCCAGTGGAACGGACCTAAACACAGGTGGTGGTTAAGACAGGTAAAGATTGCAGGAAGTGGAAAGGGTCTAGTACCTTGCGGAAAAACTCTTTAAATGCATCGCTGCCGACGATGTGCGCGTTCGCTTTGAGACCAGATTCACGGAGGGTTTCTTGCAAAAATTTAGCCATGTCAAGGCGAACACGAAGCAGCTTGCGCTGTTTCTCCTCCTATTGATAACGATTTATGAGAAGTCTGCAATGAACAGGAATGTTGATCAAAAGAGCTCACCGCGGCATACTTGTCTTCAAATGTGGACGGCAACATGTTAGGGAAGAGCTTGAGCGCAACGGGAAGCAGAAGCTCCATGAACGGGACAATGAGGAAAACCGAGAATGGGACTAGACGGAGAAGATCTTGAGTTGTACGTTTCAGCTAGAAACAGATTGAAATTTTAGGTATGTTACAAAATAACCATGTGGAGAACAGTGACCTGTCTGCGTTCGCGACGCGTTAACGTCTCTCCTTGAAGGATCTTCCATTGGAGACGGGACGATATGCGGACTTCGGATACCAAGAGTTTGGTTCCATGCCAATAGTGCTGTAGCTCATGTTTGACCTTCTTCCAGACCCTCGTCATGAGGGGAGCCTGGGGTACATCTTTGGGAGCAGGCGGAGTGGGTTTGGCTTCAGAGGACGTAGATGGGTCAGTAGGGATGTTGTTGGATGGGTGTGGAGGGGAAGGATTTGGTGAGCTTGTGCTTTGTAGACGGTGTCGAGTTAGATGGTACGGGCTGGAGCGGGAGTGTGCGACAAGGCCGGGACGGACAAGAGAAGATATTAAATAATTAGGAATAATATGGTGAGAACGACTATAAGAACGAGCAAAGAGGGACGAAGAGGTACGGGGAACCCATACAGACATAAGTCAAGCGTGGTGCAAGCGCAGGCTGGTCAAAGCTTCAAAGTCGAGTTACAGGGAACGCGGCAATTTTGTTTGGTCATCATGTCACCACTCCACGACCCTTCCAGCCCCGCCTACAAAAAGGCCAATCGTCTATTCAAAAAAGCTACCAAACACAGAGACCCACTCCTTGAGCTCGAATGGACCCCCTTTAGGGCGGCAGAGAAAAAATTCAAGGCTCGCTTTCCCCCTCCCGATCTATCAGACGTACTTGACCTCGCCACCTTGGACCCTGGCCGAGAGCAAGAGATCCAGCAAGGTGTCTGGCATGGCTCAACTACAGTACAATACACTCGGCTCTCCAAAAATGCCTATGCCGTGCCTCACATTCCTGGTGCTGTCGTCTCTCAGTGTTAATAAATCGCCTATATTCATCAATACATCAATCAGGCCTCGTTATCCTCCCCTCCTTCATTGCTCCTGAGATGCAGAGAGATCTGATTCGATGGTCTCTCAGCGAGCAGGCCCGGCATCCAAACGAGACCAATCTTGACATCCATTACCACCTTCCCCAGAATGGAATCTGGAATACGTGGCTCAGCTCTCGAAAAGATCCTATCGACATCACTATTGAACCTAAAGCTACGCAAGAATTTCAAGCTAATCATGAGCCCCCAGGTCCCAGGAAACTTATCAACAATATACCTGCCACACCTGATACTTTTACGTCCATCTCCACCACACCCAAGCCTCCACAAGCCCCCTCAGCCACCGTTAAGCCGGCTTTTCCCTCTGAACTTATACATAAGCTACGCTGGGCTAACATCGGATGGTATTATCACTGGGGAACAAAACAATATGATTTTACCAAAGGCAAAGGAGCGATTGATCAACGTCTTCGCAATCTTTGTCGAGATGCAGTGGCTACTGTGGACTGGAAGCAAGTCTACATCGATATTCATGCCAATTGGGGTGAAGATGAACCTGGCTGGATGAGCTGGAATGAGACCTATGGCAAGTACTTTGTTGGTCATCAACATACAAATTCACATTTTTTCTAGAACCCGATGCTGGTATAGTAAATTTTTATCAGACAAAAGTCAGATACATTCAAGCCCAGTGAAATGAGATCGCTAACAGAAACACAGGACACACTCATGGCACATGTTGATCGGTCCGAGGTGTGCGCCACATCCCCCCTCGTGTCCATATCGTGAGTATATACGCAGCCCTCCGAACTATCGGTGCCTACTTTAAATTCAGTCTAGGAAATGCAGCAATATTTCTCATTGGTGGTTTAACGCGTGACACTGAACCTGTCCCCATCCTCCTGCGCTCAGGAGACGTCGTAATAATGTCGGGGCCCGACTGCCGACGCGCATATCATGGTACTTAGAGCTGACTATTCGCTTTTCCCAGTCTTACAAATGTATACATTTCTGCAGGAGTACCTAGAATACTGGAGGGCACATTACCTCCTCATCTAATGCACTCGAAGGCCGATTGGGATTCTTATGAAGGCTACATGCGGACGACGAGAATTAATGTGAATGTAAGACAAGTATTTCCGAAAGGCTTTCAACCAGATATTGGGGTTGAATATAAACAGTGCACACACGTCGTGTAGGAATGAATTCACGTCTTTCACTTACATACCACCATATACTATTGCTCACCTTGTTCTGCTCATAACTGTGCTGCAGGTAATTTTATTCTTTTTCACTTACCTACGATTTGCATCAATGTTTTCTTTGCAAATGCAGTATGTAAATTCAGGCCTTTGAAATGTCTTTTGACCAATCACCCAGGCCCTCATATTATCAGACACTCTACACAGATTGATGGTTTTTCAGATATCTTGTAATTCACTTTGCACCAGTGTTATCCCAACCAATATATGCACCCACTGCTGCAAGGAGTCAGCCAAAGGCTGGCGACGAACGGCGGTGGATGAAGTATTTCACCTGCCCCGCTAGTCACGGCATGGCTCGGCATGAGTTGCTTGATATAGAGGGGTAAGACAAACACTCGAGCACTGTACAGTTTTACAAAACTTGTCCCACGCTGACCAGCCTTGATCGTTGAAACTATCGTCAAAATCCCTACACATCAGCCATGGAAAACGACGCCGTATGTTATCGCTCTCGCACGTATTGAATACAAGGTTGACGTTTCTCCCGGTTTTCAGGGTGTCCTTGTCGATCTCTACGTCCCGCGTAAATGCTCGGCGACTAGTGCGTCCAATTTCTGAAATGCCTGGATCGCGTTAATCAAGAGCTTTACAGACCGCCTAATCACCTCTAAAGATCATGCCTCTGTGCAAATCAGCATTGCCGACGTCGACGCGAACGGCCGTGCCTTGAACACCTCCACAACCTTCGCTCTTTGCGGTCAGGTCCGGTCTCAAGGGGAGAGCGACGACTCACTTAACAGACTGGCAACCAAGGCAGGACGTGAGTAATATCTATATTTTCTCTATCTAGACAATTCTTAAAAGATGGTGATCTAGTCCTCCGCAACGTCTGGTCATACCAAAAGTAATTGCTAGTGCTACCCATCGTGTTATTTTGTACATTGGCCACTACACTTTTTTTTTTGAGGGAGCAACAATGAGATTTTGTTGAGTTGAGTCTGCTCAGAGCTTCAAGCAATGTTAGTGCACGTGCTCAAGTGACGTGCACTGCCAATTGAAGTTCCCTAAAACTGCGGCGTCGTGACTGCGGTCAGAAATGGACGAGTCGACTTCCTGTCTTGACTCCTTTATATCTACCACCTCGGTCTGTTTCGCTCTTCCAACCCCAATCTTCACCTGACCTCATTGCAGTCGGATTCTATGGTTGAGATCAAACGGTCAGACATCCCGGCTTCCACCAGCCGCGACGACGACAGATACCGCCTGGTATATAGTAAGTCCAAGGTCTACGTTAATCCAACTGCGTATGCAAGGGACAACATTCCTGGCTTTGTGGCTCTCGTTAAACTAGTTTGTTATCGTCTTCACGTTGCGTCATCTTAATTTGACTTGATCTTGAAGGAGGCTACAAACCCGATATATCTTCTGGCATGGATCCCAGAGACACTCCTCAACGAGAAAGGCACTTCAGAATGGGACAAATTTGTTAAGATTGAGGAGAAGGCAACGTGGGACGACGAAGACGACGGTGCGCTATTGTCTCTCTAACCCTACACCTTAGTTACAACTTTTCCTTCAGATGTAGTTCTTATCGACCTCCCCACACAAAGGCCAGAATCTTACGCGTTCTCTGTGCCGCTCACGTCGATATACTCGCTTTTGGTTCAGCCCCCAACGTTATCTTCATGGTGTACGTCTTCAGGCCTTTTAGTTTGGCTAGTATGCTTAAAACATGGGCTCTGTTTAGATGGATCTATTGGAATTAACCTCATCAACGGCGACACACTCCCCACACTACATTTCCACGACGATGAATCCCGTTCTTTTACTCTTCCGACACTGCCTCGGCCCCTGGTTGACAACACTTCGACCTATCCTCCCCCTCCAACGCATGTAGCCAAATCAGGAAACTCATGGGGCGGGGAAGACCTCCTATCGCGGCTGCGATCCTACGCACACATTATGCGTTCAACCTTGCAACCCTCCTTGTTCTTGATCGACCCGTCGCGAGCTGACATTGAAGCGCACTCGACACAAATATTCGCTGACGATGCCGTAGATGACATCCTTGCCCAGTCGTCCTTTGCGAATTCGCATTCACCTGTCCCCGCTCACCGGCGTCCGCGGCCAATTTCCACGTCCCCCCTCCCAAATCCATATTCACACCGCTCATCGGTGCTTCATCGTTCACTGTCGCCGACATCAAACATACAGTCTTCATCACAAGCGCGCATGGCCCTTCTCCAGTCGTTCTCGAACATTACTCGTGCGACACGACACGCCGCTCAAAACATCCTATCCCACCCATTAGCAAAGCCAATCGTCCCACACCTCCCGGACCCTGTGCGGAGTCTTGTAAACGCAAATGGTGAATGGGAATGGGGAAGCTGGGTGGAGAAGGGTGGCGTTGGGGAATTCGAGAGTGCACGTGTATATCTTGCGCGCTGGGCTAGGATTGTGGCAGAGGAAGGAGAACGTTCTCGACGGCGAGAGGCCCAGACGCTCCCGTCCTCGTCGTTGGAAGAAGAATCCTCGACACTGGGGATTTTTGAACTCTTGCACTCGACTTCGAATCTGCCCACCCCAAAGACATCACGGGATCCTAGCCATCCAATTGACGAGCAGCTGTGGGCAAAGTGGTTTGCAGAAGATGGGAGACCAACTGTCCGGATAGAGGAAATGAAACGGGAGGTATTTAGGCGGGGCGTGAGTACGGAAGGAAAGCTCAGGCAAATTGTATGGCCATTCATCTTGGGGGTATATGAATGGGATGCTACCCGCTTTGAAAGGGAGCAAAAATGGGATCAGAAACGGTAAGTTCACATCCAATAACCTAAACTAGGATTGACTGTTACCCAGAAAATTATACCATGAGCTCAAGGACCAGTGGTGTGGGGTGCCTGAAGTATTCGACCGACCGGATGTGATCGAGGTTAGACCTACTTTCGTTTCGAGATTTCAGCATATTCTCACCAAGAAAGTTGCACAGGAGCGCCACCGGATAGATGTAGACTGCCGTCGCACAGATCGAACCCAACCGCTGTTCGTTACGCCACCCACAAACGCTTCCATATCGAAATCAACTCAACCTAACGACGAGAAAAGCAACTATCAGCGATACTCTACCATCTCGCCAAACATGAGCGATATCGGTGCCCAATCCCCGACCAACGAACATATAGATCGCCATGCCAGCATCTTGTTGACCTACAATTTCTATGAGAAGGATCTAGGTGTGCTAAAACTTCAGCTTATTTTCGAATGATATGGTTTTAACACTACGCATAGGTTATGTTCAGGGAATGTCCGACCTATGTGCCCCCATATATGTTGTGATGGAGGCCAATGAGGAGTTGACATTTTGGTGTTTTGTTGAAGTTATGCATCGCATGGTTGGTCCTTCGCCGCTTCCCGAACACGGAATCAAACTCAACAAGTTATAGAAACAGAACTTCCTCCGGGACCAGAGTGGCATGAAGAAGCAGCTTCTAACTTTGCAACAACTCATAGGGATCATGGACCCAGAACTATACAGGCACTTGGGTATTTACACCATCTCTCCATCTATTGCGAGTCGGTGTTTATAATTCTTGACAGAGAAAACCGACGGCCTGAATTTATTTTTCTGCTTTCGGTAGGTCCCACATACAAAAAGAAAACGACCTTGTTCACTCTATTACAGCTGGGTCCTCATTGCATTCAAGCGCGAGTTTCCATTCAACGAAGTCCTTCGGTTGTGGGAGGTTCTGTGGACTGATTATTATAGTAATGATTTCGTTCTCTTTGTTGCATTGGCCGTACTTGAGTCACATCGAGACATGATTCTCCGCTATCTCGTCGAGGTGTGTTTTGGCACATTCTTTACATGTTAACTTGACTAAGACAGATGCATACTAGTTCGACGAGATTTTGAAGGTTTGTTAATGTCAGTTTGATTTATCTTCCCTTAATTCTGACAGCCGATCTAGTATTGCAACGAACTCAGCATGACTATTGAGCTTGATACCACTCTCGCCCAAGCAGAAGTCCTTTTTTTGTCGTTTGCTCAGTTTGTCGCAGACGTTGACCGACGGAAAGCCGAAGAGCTCCCCACACCATCTACAAGTGGTATACGACGTCGGGGAACATCGGAAGGTGGGACACCCCCTACTACCATCAGCCTGCCAACATTATCGGAAAATCTCAGAGAGCTGCTCAATGCGGGGCGATAGTTACGTCTTACTGGCATGTGTCGATATTTATGCTTTTATGTTGTAGAAGTATTGTATTATACTCTGTTTGTATACATATCGGCGAGCAACGGTATATGCAAGGGAGACAAATAGCTCGTAACGCTACAAAGCTTGACCACCCCCTGCTCTTCCGCTTGGGGTGCAGATCTTACGTAACCCCTATGCTATCATGCCAACGTCCAACTTGACCATCTTGCGCACATACGCATTGAAAGAACCTACCGCTCTCCCAAAATCAATACTCTTCACTCACACCGAGTCTTCTCTAGCAATACATGATGGATTCCCGAAATCTATGTTCCATTTCCTATTGCTTCCACGCATCATACCTCCACTTGAGGCAAATGAGCTCAATTCTCTGAAGACACTCTTGAATAGCGACAGGGCACACGCGAAACAGGTCATATCGGCCTTGAACGAAGATGCCAAGTCTGTGCGTAAAGATATCGAGGAAGAGATGGTGAAACGCTACGGTTTCAAGTGGGAGATATGGATCGGCTTTCACGCTGTACCGTCGATGCTGTGCGGACCGACTGCTCTTTCTCAAAACTGAATATTTATCTAATTTTCTGGATAGGCACCTCCACCTTCATGTCCTCTCAGCTGATCTGTGCTCTGATAAGATGAAGAAAAAGAGACACTACAACTCATTTCATCCGAAGCTTGGCTTCTTTCTACATACTAATGAGGTCCTTTCGTGGTTCGAAGCTGAGGAAACACATTTTACCACAGTAATTTAACACCATTTTCTCTGATTGCCTATTCTAATGTTTGCTAGATGACAAGGCTTGAACCCAAGTTGTACGAGGCTCTCTTGAAAGAGGATATCGCTTGTTTTCATTGCGGCTCCACTATGAAGAATCTACCAGCACTCAAGTCCCACCTGCAGGATGAATGGGAAATGATATCGGCACGCGAGAAAGCCAAGATCAAAAAAAAGAGGAAGATGGAGCTGTCTGCAATCGACGTAATCCAAGGTCCTGATAACAAGAAGACCAGGGCTTGATTGTGTCATGACGGTCTTGAGCTTGAGCTTTGAACAAAATGCATAATGATCTATTATTGCACATACAATTTATGGTTTACTGTTAACGTTCATCCATTAGCAGACGCTCTGTTCCCGAGAATGAAGCAACTGTTTACACCATCACATTGGCAGCTTCAGCACTTGACCACAACTTTGCAGCCCGGGAACGTTCGCTAGCCGCACGAATCGCCCAGGTGAGCTCGTATGTTTTGACAGCATCTGTGAAAATGGATAATCAGGGAAGCAAATGCCACGATACCTTAAATGATTTACTGACCTTCATAGGTGCTCAGGATCTGGGCGGCCTCCGGATCCTCTTCGATATCCTCAATGATGTCAATCAAGTTTGAGACTTCAGAGAAGAAGGGATCGTCATCAGGGAATCTAGTGATTTGTTCATTGTCATCTCCTGGCTTGCGTACATGTAGCACTGGCTGCACGTATGGATTTACGAGCCTGTGATATAAGAAAGTAAGCAAAAAGGGACCATATGTAACGGATATATATATATACTTCAGTTGATATCCATCTGCATAGACTTCTAACTCGCAGCTGTAGTTGGTGTCGTGGAGAGCGACAATGTGAGTGAAGCTACCAACAGCGCCACTATCATATTTCCTATTGGCAATAGATTAGTAAAAGACCAGAGCTGTGCGATAACGCACACCATGTAGCCGTGGTGACGCGAGGAATCCTATTCTCAGGTGTGATCTGGCTCTCGTCGATTCCCATCTTAGAGAGTTGGCCAGCATTTTCATCCCACTCTAGGGAGTGTGCACTGACAGTGGAGATGTCTACCTCCCCACCAAAGTATCTAGAAAGGTCGCAAAAGTGTGTGCCCTGCTCAACAACGGGTCCAGCGCTGTGAGGCCAAAGTCATTAATCGACAAATTATCACAATCGAGAAAAGTTGACCTCTTTGATTTATCCCACCAATCTGGCTTGAGGATCTTTTCGTATGCGCAAGCGTAGCGTGCAATTGTAGCCATGACGGTGAGGTTGTTTTCCTCGATGATTTTTTTCATCATCTGGACCGCTTTCAGGTATCTGAGCATGTAGCTATGAATTTGAAGTATATGAGTGGTCCTTATGGGAGGTGTGTAGTTGTGAATTACCCGACAGAGCATATAGTCCTGGATTCCTCAATTATCTTCGCGATTTTAAAGCCTTCTTCGATCTCGTATATGGGACCAGTTGTGATAGGTTTTTCGATGAACATCGCGACACCAGGGAAGTGCTTAAGAATTTGGATTTCGATGTCGCGTCCTGGTTGGAAAGTACCACGGTACATGGGCGGACTGCCGACGATGACAGCGCGGGGCCTTTCCTTGCCTGTCATATTCTTGACAAAATCGTCCAACGTTTTGAATACACGAGTATCCTGGTACGCGGAAACGACAAATGAATCGCATTTCTTCTGCAGGACAGCTGTGGCACGTTCGATGGCAGGATCAATCAGTGCGACGACTTTGAGACGTCGGCCGAGCTTGCTGTTGGCGCAAGTAAGAAACGCGTACGTTCGGCGAAGGGGAGGTAGACAAACTGTTCCAAACGGAATGAGTGATTCCAAGGGCCCTCGTCCGATCCTAGCGGGTATGTACATGCGTATTAGATGATGTGTAAAGCTGAGCGAGATCGCACACACCAAACATGATATTGCCCGCACCGATGAAGAGAACGTTGAAGTCATCAGAACCACCTATATGGACTGTTCTATATTTCAATCAGCACCAAGCTATGGGCAACGATGTGAAGAGAAATGACAAAACTTGTCTATCGGGACCAGTCTCCACGGATCTATAGACGGGCGGCGCGAGGACATGCCAGAGCCTTTGCGGTCAGAGGTTCTAAGAGTGGACATGTTGGGCTAATGGAGGGGACTAGCAGTGGTAGGTCTTATATATGATCGAGGCATTGCGATCGATGTGACGATTATCTCTGCTCCATGAACCCTGTCATGATAATCCATAATGTGTACAAATATAAAGTGGTGCTCTACCTCCGTTCACGATGACGGAGCCTCCATCAACATCTGTTGCTTCCTTGCAAGCTCTTCGCGCCTACGTTCTGCTGCCTCCAGTCGATCGGTCATAGCCCTGAGCTCCGCCTTGAGTTTCTCGTTTTCCTGCGATAGTTTCAACACATTTGACGCGCGTTTTTGCACTTTTTCTACTCTGAAGGGATATTATTGATTCATTGATATTTCGGAACAGCATAACTCCACGTGAAGGTGGAAGACTTACTCGGCTTTTGTTTCAGACCCGAGAATTGTGGTCAAGTCAAGGTCTAGGTTCGGGACAGGCATCTCTAGCGGAGGTAGCACCGGCGAGGTAGAACGGTGATCTTGCTCTGCTGAGAGGTACAATTTATCGGCTGACTCTCCGACCGAGGGCCTGGAGGGCTCTAGGTTGAATGACTGTATGTTGGAAGGCCCTTTATTGGACTGAATACTAAGCAAGTAATATATATCAGACGAGATTCGCGATAGCCCTCGAATGAAAGAGCACAGACTCAGCCTGCTCATGGTCATGTTTGAACGCCTCTGGTAGAGTACTCATGGTGGTCGAAAGGCAAGAGTGGTTCTCTGTATGATATTTGTTATTACCCAGGCAACCAAATCGGGAACCGAGGCTTAAAGCTTCAGGTCTTCAACTCAATCCACCATCATGTCAGACTCTACATCCTCGTCCTTCATACCTACTCATATACTGACTTTTTGCCTCATAGACAATATCATGATCTCCCATATCAACCACGGATACTTGGTTCTCACCCTCTCCTCTGTGTTTTTCCTCGTTGCAAGCTATGCCATCCTGTTCAGTGTGTTCTTGCCACCCACTTCCATATTTGTATGTATAGCTTGACACGGTCTTGACATGGTATGATTGCTCTTACGAATATTGAAATTCTTTACAGCTTCTCAATGGCCTTGCTCGTGACACACATTACAAGTACGTCGTAGTGTTCATTATACCAACCGGAGCCTACTTCGTCATCGCCAACTGGGTAGGTTGGCAGTATTATCGTAACTCTTGAATGAAATAGGTACTGTACACTGGCAGCAATAAATAGTCAATAGATAATAAGAATGAAACATCGACCATGAGAGCCCTCCATCATAGAGGGTCTCGCGCTCGGGAATGCAGCGAAGACGGCCGAGGTCTCCGCTGCACGTCACGTAGCTCGAGCCAAAGCCTACTCCTCGTGCCTTCACCCTTAACAATGTCGCTGGTAGTAGATGGCGCTGGTCGGCTTGGGCTGACATCTCGGACTGGTATCGGTGCACGATCCACAGAAGAGCCTTTCGAACGCACAGGGCTAGGCGCTCGTGTAAGGAACCTGGGACCGGGACTCTTCTCTACCGCTGGTATCGTGTTTGTCCTGAGGAGGCTTACGGCACTTGGCCGAGTTTTAAAGCGATCCGACGGTGAGGGTTGCTCTTTGCCATACAGCGGTCGTTGAACGGGCGGGCGCGGGAAAACACCAGGGCTTGGCCCAGGGGGTACTGTGGGTACTGAACGATGCTGCCGAGGAGCAGCAGTTGGAAGTCGAAGATATCTTGCCCGCCTGGTGAGAATTAGACTCGCTCCTACTTGCAGCAGAAGGGGAGGGTGTGACTTACGCGACGGCTTTGAGAGCCATTTTCGTTCGGTGAGATTCAACCCACTTATCCAAATATTTCGCTACACCGACTCTTAAGCAAGGAGATAGTCATGAAATTTAGACCACTGACAAAGCATAACCTTCTTGTCCATTTCGCGAGCCTTCTTGGCTTGCAGAGCCCTTGGCATTGCTTGCCGCCAAATTTCGAAATGCTTAATCTTCACATTATTTGCGTGGAATCGTATCGCAGGAAGGGACTGAGTAGATAGCGTTAGTCGACTGCCATAAAGAAAAGTATTCTGCACACTTTAGTTTTTGCATGCCATAAACCAAAACTACGAAACAGTGCATTTCGTTGGGTTTGGATCACCACAGTATGTTCCTAGCAATATTCAGACAATAGTGATAAAAGATAATAAGTCTAGGACTTACGATTGGGCGCAGTTTTTCGTCACTAAATCGATCTCTCCATTTATCCCAAGCGGTACCTAGCATATTGAGCTTCATTTCATCCTCCTTCTGCTTCAGCGTGATACGGCGGTGGCGCGTTATACGTGTGTGTGTAAGCCAGCGGTTGAATAAACGACGCATATGTTCTGATTTTGAAGTTAAAATGTCGAAGACGTGCTGAAGGAATGGAAAAACTCACCATCCCGTTTAACCATCAAATAATTCTCCATTAGACTCAACTCCTCTGCATGGCGAGCATATGCAGCGTGCCACCTCTTCAAGGCGAGCCTGAGACAATATTAATTAATCCTCGTTATTATAATGCAAGTCTCTCGTCCTGACTTACGTTTGTATAACAAGATTGGATTCCTGAGTAACTTCAAGTTCTCTGAGCTTAATTTCGATAACACGATTCGTCCAGACCCTTAGTGCTTCTTTCAAGATTCGCTGTGTATCATTCAATCAGCAGCATACGGCCCAGATATAGACAATATACTAAACCTGATTTACGAGATCTTTGATAACTTGTTCCGCTGTCCCTCGCTGTTTTTGCTGCTGCGCCCGGTGGAACCAGGCTAAAGAGAGTCCATATCTATCAGTAAATTTGAGTTCAGGTAATAATTCAGAAAACCGTACAGCGAAAAATTCGCTCCAAGCCGTGTTTCTTGAATTCCTCCACCCGTTTCTCCCTTGCCCTCGCCTTCAACGCGTCGTGCCAGGTTCTCCAGGCGCAACGGGTAGCGAAGAACTTGTCTGCCATTCTGGCCATCTTGATTAGTTTTAGCTTTTCACGAAGCTGGATTCTCCACTTCAAAAGCATTTTGTAGCGTAGTTGTGCGGAATCGTATTGCATAGCGAAAGAATGTGCATTTTGGTGTGTAGCATACACATCTCTCCATGTGCGAAGTGCAGATCCCACTGCATCAGAGTCAGCCCTCAGTGAAAATGCTACAGCAAGGTCTAGATGAAGAGTATTAGACACCGTCAAACTTATTTCAGATTTCAGGAGAACCTTGGTTCTGCTTTTGCTGTTGCAAACGTTCTTGCCAGAGTGACCATGTGTTCTTGATCAACCGGGAAGCTCTAACGCGTGCAAGTAACTTTCCCCGTTCACGAGCTTTCCAAACTCGGGAAACTGCTCGAAGGAGCACGCCGTCTTGACGAGCAACGTGTTTAAGGGCCCGATTCTCCATGGTCTACCTGTGTCATGAGAAGAAGTGAAAAAAGAGTCAGATTCAGTACGTACTTGTATACGACGCTTAGATGATTTCCATGACCTGATCATTGTTCGCATCAAGACCAGATTATAAAATTCTGTGGCTGTCATTCGATCATGCCTATATTATTTGAGCCCAAGTAAGTTCGCCAACATAAAAGAGGAATACATACATGTTTTTATACCAAGCCGACATGGCCTCTCCCATCAACCGCAACGCAATTCGGTCGGACATGGTTCGCTCAGAATTGCGCATTTCCATGGCATTCCGCCAATGGTTCCAGCACTTGACCACTGCCTTCTCCTGATTAGCGCCATATGCATGATCTGCGATGTTGTCGAGTTCGGCAATGGCGGATACACGCTTCTTCCAACTACAAAAAAATCGATGAACTAGACGTCGTGTGTAGTGCTGGCAGGAAAGGTGTGACCGATAGGATTGTCGCCACTTTGCCCATGCGTCTTTCCGAAGCTTCCGCTCGTGTATCTCCCGAATAATTTTCATCTTCTGACGCATTCCCTGCCGCCATTTATTTTGCTGTTTCTCGCGTAGGCGAGATCTCCATGTGTTGATTAATTTCCTAAGGCATCTGGTGTTAGACAAGTTGATAATCTGCTTGTAAATTTCCCTGCGAGACGCGGTTCTGGTTCGCCAACGTTGAAGATGTATACGGAGGATAAGGTTATCCCTTGCCTCGCCAATTTGTTGGTTAGTCGTCTACATCTGTATCAGTTTCTTTTCATGTAGTAGTCGCTTCATAATAAAGTAAAAGTATACGTACGATTATCCACTGAAATCCTTGCTTCCAAACTTCCCAGCACCGCTCCATTAAACGATCCTTCCGAAACTCATCCGCCTCGGCCTCATCCCGCTGCATTCGTATCTTATTCCACGCGTCCTCTTCATTCATAACACTACCTCTTCGTTCCCTGGCCATAGCTACGGCTTTCCGGGCTGAGGCAGGTGTAATGATAGGCATCCTTGTATGTACCTCCGTTATTGGGCTTTGTGATAAGGAGCCGGAGGGTGGTTTGCTAGTCGCCCGCGCCTGACGTGTGGCTGCGCGGTAGGACGGTGGGGTTACAGATGGTGCATAATTTTCTTCGCTCTCTGGTGGTTCGGCCTTCCAAGAGCGGGGTGTAGGCCGTAATGATGGGACCAATTTGCGAGCTCGGATTGGGGTAATTATGAGGGAACCGTTTTCAAGGGCATCAGTTGTATCTGATATGGGTGCTGGAGGAGTGTCGAGAAGACCCATAGGTGGACGATTATCTTCAACAGTGGAAGAAGATGCCTCACTCTCATCCGCATGCGAATGTAAAGTAAATGTATCATCGATTTGAAGGGATGGTCTGGGTGGTAGCTTGTTTCTGGTAATGCCCTTGTGATCGTCGCCATAATCAACATTTGCCAAACCACCACCGCTACCTTGATTAAATTGCCTTTTAACTGCATTCCATTTATCTCCCCAGCTTCTTCCCCTCATTGTCCCTAGCTTCAACAACTTCCCGTAGTACAAGACTTCATGAGGATCGAGTCCTCGCTCACGGAGAACATCGGTATACGCCTTGAAGACGGTTAGAAATGTAGTGGCCGAAGAACCTGCGCGCTCGATTACAGCATCAAGAAGGTCAATCTCATCACGAGAAAGACCTGAGAGTTCGGGAACGGAGGCAGATGAGGAGCGAGAGATGTCGGCGGTCACCTTATAGGCCGGGTGTTCTGGAAGGCGAGCAGGTTTAGACGGAGGCGACGCGCGAGTGGGGCGAAAAAGAGACATTATGAAAAAGAATACAAAGAGGAATGAGTAAAAGTCATGGGGTGTGCACGTTAAACCGTCAACGCGTACAGCTTATTTGCATCCTCAGCCAGATTGAACTTGTTTGCACGTATTTTCTTCATTGTTCCATCTTCCGAACTACCCGTCCTGAACTTTGCTCAGAGTCTCAGACCCAGCTCAAGCATTATGCATCATACTTCGGTGAGTACATCTACATCGGATCATTGTGTGCGGTAGTTGTATACTCCTTGAAAAAAAGGTGTGGGCAAATGAGTATATGCCACGTTTGCATTTGGATCCCCATGTCTGTCAAATAAATGGTAAGTTGTAGCCTGTCTGAAATGATTGAGACTAAAATCCATAGACGTATGGGGTTGTTGAAATTGTTGGTTCAGGGAAGCATTGTCGGGCTGGTTGGAGGATGGGTAGTAATTTTCACCGACACCAGGTGGAAGATCCGGCCACTGTCCCCACTGTCCATGGTATGCTCCACAGTTTGAGTTCATCAGATCGTCTTGTAGGGTATGCTGATGTTGATATTCCTCGCCGTAAACTCCACGGAAGTTTGGCTGATCTGGGAGCTCCTTATCAATAGGTTGTGTATAGGTGTGCTTCGTCAACAATGTTGATAGAAATCGAGAGTAGAGGGCCGGTGTGTGCCTGTCGTCCACTGCCACATCCTTCATTATCGTAATAAGGTCATTTACTTCTTTAATTATTTTGGTTCGAATATGGTCGTTGAGTAGGTGGACGAGTGTTGTCCTCAAGAGCTGGTGAAGGAAGTACTTATTACTGTCCCACTTTTTGCCGCGAGAAAACATCTCCAAACTCACGTTGATGAGGAACGCCGCTGCAAATGAGACATACAGGAAGTGTGCTGCCATGGCAAATTTCAGATGGCCAGTTGGATGCAAATCTTTGACCATGATTTGGATAACCTTGCGAGCTACGTCGATTGATTTATAGACCAACTCAGAATCGCTTGACAAAGGACCTGTTTTAACAGCGTGCTGAAACCCGACAGCAAGGACGACTAGACGCAGGTACGCAGTAATCCTAAATTTAATTGTTAATTCCCGTTTCCCTAAAATTGAGACGGGAAACACACATTCGTGTTGTATTGCCGCGATAACGGCAAATCTCGCGAGCTAATGAAGGGACTTCAAAATGTAAATTTTCAGGATAAATATCTGGAAGACGTACGGTGACGTTTGAAGTCTTCTTCATATTTCAAGTCCCATCGCGTCATTTCCTTTGAGAGTTTTTCCTCCGTTTTCAGAACCGATTGTATGAGGTTCAATTGCTGTTAAGACACTCATCATTAATTTGTCGCAGTGTGGTGATAAACCGAATCATACGGTATTTTTGGTCGTCTGAGATCGCCATTTCGCAATTATGATGATGATTTGAACATAAGCACATAGGTGGACATCGTAGGGCGAATTGTGGGGCGATTTATACCACTCTCCAGAATTCCTGGCAAGATAATCATCAAGACGGAGCATAGGTATCTTTCCAAATTGTATTGCGTGAGACCCGTCGACACAATAGCAATTTAACCATGTCCTCGTTCTGTTCCGGGCTTCCTGTTCTGTAAAATTGCCTGGGGGTGGTTCGTCAAGCTTTAACTCCAGCGCCATTCTCGACAAGACTCCGTTTCAGTTAAAAGAAACATGAGGTAGGAATATGTCATACCGAATGGCAACTCCCATGAGTAACCAGCTACGATCGTCAGCCCATTTCTTCCGGGGTACCGGGTACACAGACATCAGGAGGTATGCCTGGCACACATCCACGCTTTTATCACCGTCGAACAGAGCGCGAGCAGCAGCCTCACGTGCAAAGTCCACTGCGAAAAGATGCAAACTTGGTCTTTCCTTGTAGAACCGAGAAGCAACAGCACAGACTAAGAAATGTGTAAGTTTCTAGTTAATAGTCAAGTGTAAGCGGAGTACTTACTGACAGTGAATAAAAATGGGCAATCCCAGATGAGATTCTCAGGAGTATGTAAATCATCATCAAGAATTGAGAAAAAGGACTAAAAGGGGGTTCGTATTTGAGATTCTAAGAAGCTTGATAACGCGCGTATCATGAAGCATACATTGATTCTTTCGAAGAATCTGAACATTTTAAAAATCAATAAGCATTCAGCAATCACAGAAGCCAACATACAACTTGAACAAATGTTCGATTTCTTCTGCAAAGAGCTCGCATTGCGTCACAATATCTGGCGGGGACAGTGACTCTTTCAAATTCAGCCCTATGTTAGTTTGACCCTTAAGTTTTGAATAGTAGAACGGCCTTGCCGATCCAGGGCGCATCCACTTCTGAATTGATTCTTTAGAGGTCATTGCGTCTGATTTCCAGTTTCGTGAAATATCAACTTATTGTTGAAAAAGTAAAGATATGCTACCTACTTGAAGAAGCGAGACTTGCGGGCTCAACACGAAGCAAAGTTAAATTTCTGTTCAAATTCCTCTGATCCGCGATTTGCTTGTCAATTTTGCAGAGAATGTCTTCAATGTCAAGGTCTTGTTTGCGAGACATTTTCTCTAACTGCTCTTGGGAGCTACAGCTGTGTTTTAGGCGTTGGAAGTGACTAGGGAACTACGTACGTACAGCGCTGGTTCTCGTTTCTTCCGAGATCGTAATTTGCACTCAAACTTTCGATCTTGACATCTGGTGCAGGTACTCATTCCAGGATCGAAATAACATTTGACCTGATACCATAGCATTCATTTAGAACTGATTTTGATGCAAGCAATACGTGGAAGGACCTTCTTAGTTTTGCAACATATGCAGGCGCTAGAATTCTCAGATCGGATACATTGCAAGTTCAGGATTAGTGAAGCTTGGATTGGACTGACAGGTTTGGTTTAAGCGGATGACCCTCCTCTTGAGCGATACTGGAGAAACGAAAAGTGATTTCTGAGGCCATGTGAATGACTAACTGAAGACGATGCGGCCATCAATCGGTTTAAACTGAAAATGAAAAGGTAGAACTGACTGTAGTATCATATGCAAGATGAGGATTAGATCTTATCGAACGCTGCGAAATGGTCTAGTTGAAAGACGTGTTGGTAGGTAGTGTGCAAAGATCTCAAGTTTGGAGTGGTTCTTGCCAATGACAAGGATTGCTAAAACGTGCTGAATATAGGTCACTCTATAGCTGATAAACACGTAAGCTGACTGTTTTGTTTTGATTACTTGGAGCCAGCGCTCAGGCCCAATGTACACAAGACACTGGCCAGGTCTTGCTTGCATAGTGGATCAACGTTCAACCCCAGTGAAAACCCAGTTGAGCCAAATTGAGGCCAAATGAGTGTGTCAGAGAATTAGTCAGACAAATCGAGGGAAATCAAGGATACTGTCAGTTGATCAACCTGACTTTAAACGTTTCTTGTATCTTCACACAACTTTAAATGTTCAAACTGTTTGTCTTGACTGACTTGACCAGTCTGTCATCTGTCTCTCTGTCTTTCTCATTTGCTTACGTTTCTGATCCACCACTTTGTATAAGTAGCAGTGCTCTTTGCCCCAGACGGTTTGCCCGCCCCTTTCTTTCCCACTTCCACCATCTCTCCCCTACACCCTCAGCGTATATCCCTTCCCCGCCCACGCAAGCTACCGACTATCGCTATCGTTGGACTTAACTTTGCTGGAGATGCGATGCACGCGCCATTCTGCACAGATAAGATAAGGACATAGGAGGACGAGGTCACGCAGGTGCGCATATAGTCAGCCTAGAGCCTTCACCAGCATGAATGGATCTCATTTATAGATATAATTCCTGCTGCCACACCGTTTCAGCGCGCTGGTGAGCCCGGCCTTTCCCTTCAAGTACATTACACCACTGATGTTTCTCATAGGCTTCCGTCGATTGCGAGCTTCAAAAGGGTGGCCATGAACACCGCACATGGGCATTGTACTTATTGCACCTATACGCACCCCTAGTTTCACCCTCGTAGACGGTCATATAGTAAATAAATATAATATAATATAATTGAATGAAAACTAAATTCGAACTGAACTGAGAATCGAGGCTGATTGAAGCTGAATTGAAGCCTTGATTCTTTCTCGATGTCACTCGATACCACTCCACCCGACTGAATAAGTGGCTCAAAAATCGAGTCTCGTTGAGTCACTTCGAGCCAAATCGAGGCAATTTGGGTGGCCTCGATTTCTCTTGATTTGCCTCGATCCGGCTCAACCGGTTTTTCACTGGGCCTCAGGAGTCAGACTGTAACTCACTCGCTGTACCGTTGCAACACGTGATGAGTGGGACTTCTAATCAAATCCAGTTTTCCACATTTCTGCAACCTACTGCCAAGACTGGGCCCAGCGTTCCCGCCTACGTCTCGGTCACGAAATGCAACCAGCCTCTTTAACCTTGTCCCCTGCTTTCCCTGAGCCCCATCCATACTCTGTACCAGAGGCTCAGGAGCAACCTTTACCGCAAATACCATTCTATTCCGTCGAATATCCAGGCTATGTTCGTTCAACATCTGTCCCACTCGCAATCTCAAATCTGGGAGGTCAAAATGCGCTTGACAATGCTTTTAAACGCGCTGCGTCCAAGACTGAAACTCTGATTGAACTCAAGTTGAGACCAGGCCAGCCATTCGCCCACCCTGTTCCCGGAGATGTCGTAGCCACGAACAATATCCTTCTCAAGGTGGTAAAAAGGAGGAGAAAGCGGCTTGAATCCGAGGTGGACGATGGGACTATGGGTGACTACACTGCAGAAGTCGTAGGAGTCATCCCAAAAACTGCTCGATTCCGGAGTGAGCGCATGAACACTATATCCTGCATTATTTCTTGTTTATGCTCGCGCACAAGGTATGGTAGACTATCAATATCAGCCAGAAATGAGTGACCCTGTCTCGAAGCTTCGCCTCGCGATGGATAGAATGGATGGTGAGTGTTGGGTCTCTCTATGCATGTGTGTTCTCAGTCTATATTTCAAGTGGATATGCTGCAGTCATATGTCATTCCTGAAGAAAAGGGCGATTATATGATACCAAATGACAGGAACACATGTGAACAAAATATGGATATCGACTTTAATCTAGATCCAGAATTGACTGGGATTTCGATACCTGTTCCTCACCCTGAAAGCCTCGCCATGAGGAGTAATCTTCGCCTCTTTCCACCGCCCCTATTTAGTCGACAAACCATACCACAGGCCTACAAGTGTGTGTATCTATTTCACCCGGTATGTTTCTTCTAATCCATGTTTTCTCAAGTTTCAAAGCCAATACGGCATCAATGGTGTCAACTGCCATTGACGAAGAGACAGGCGAGGAGAAGAAGAGGCTCATTAATAGAATGCGTTGGAAGGGATATGGCCCAGCAAGTATCATGTTTACTGACGCCATCGTACGTCATGTGCCTGTAACTCAATACTCTCGGCTATTTTTCTTCTTTCCTTTTCTCTGAACAGGTTCCAGATAAGCCCCCCCAAGTGGTGGAGGAGGGACGGGATCTTATCGACCAAAACATTCTAAAAAAACTAGAAGTTGTGCGTCGATCCCGACACACCAAGTCATGTAACCCCAGTCAAACATCCTTGTACAGCTCTTCTTTGAGCGGCCAGTATGGACGCGCATGTCCCTCTTTAACCATCTAGCTCCCAATGAAACTCGCGAGATCCTGAAGTATGCTCACAGGACGATATCATCTTCGCGCGTACTGATTTTTTTTGTTAGTTCCAAAGCTCTTCTTCCACTCGTCTGCTATGTATTCCAGGATGGCCCTTGGCGCGACACTCTCGTTAGGTTCAGTTACGACCCCCGGAAAGATCGAAGTGCTCGATTGTGCGTTTCTCATGAACTTCGTGAATGGAACTTTTTAAATAAATTTCTTTAGTTACCAACGTCTCTATTTCCGAAACGCAAATCATCCCATTGCCCGACCTTCTGTGATTAGTCGGAGACAAGACCGCTCAGCCGCCAACATACAGATCCGCGCAATGGAAGAAGGGACAGAAAAAGAGGCTGACAGAAAGCAAGTCTGATTCATTACATTTCAGCCTCTCTCCAGCTAGACCTTGCTTGCAGGAGATCCCATATTTTCGATGGGCAGAGTTTAACGAAAGAGACTGCCGCTTTTCAGCTTTGCGACATCACAGACCCAATGCTTAAAGACATGATTGACGATCCGGACGACCTTCGAGAGGAATGCAATGTAAGTTTACCGGCACTCGGCCAAAATATTCGTCCAATGCTATACACAGGAACGTGACGGATGGTACACCTCGCATGCTTTCGAACGGATAAAGACCGTGCTTCGGCACAAGTTCTTCTCACTCCTCGAAGGACATCCAGCATCCGACGAAGAGTGTCGCGCTCTTCTCACGAATAACGAGGGCTCTACAAAGGCCACTGTAACCAGCAGAAGCCACAAACTTAGGGCAGGTAAACACAACATGGCGAAGGGGGCACTGAGGCCAGAGGATGCTGCGGTGGGTCATTCATCTTTCCCTTGGACGAACAAGCATTTTCTGATGATATTGCAGGCAATGCGCTTGAGGGCGGCATTGGATCGAAACGCAAAGACACTGCAGGCCTTGCGCTAATAACGCAAGTGCTAATATTCCTAGGAGATTTCGGTGACGTTGTGTACGTTGTCTTGGTCTGCTTATACATCCGCGTGTTTTCGAATTTTTTGGTGTTTCGTAGTGCGATCTAAGCATACAGTGGGTGCATATGCATAACATGTCGTGATTTTGCCCTCCTCTTGGCCAACCTCCCAACACAGAACACAGAAGTTGAGGTAAATATAGTGCGATCATGATGCGGCGGCAGCCTTTTGTTCCTTGCGCGCTTTGATCTATAAGCAGAATTAGTTAAGTGCAATGGAATAACGAGTAATGTCACGCACTGTGCCAGCGAGAGCGTGCTTCGCGTTGCGGCGGAACTAGAATGGAAGATGCGAGTATTAGCTTTCAATCATGGATCTGCTGCTAAAATGTAAAAGACCTTTGCGTCAACCTAATAAAAGGAATCCAGTGAGCTCAAGTCACTTTTGAAGACGGATCTCACATACACCCCTCAACGAACGCGACCGGAAAGAAGTAGGCCTCTTGATACCATTCTTATGGGCTTTCTTGGACTGGTTGTGGTTAGTGTGGCTAGCAAACGTCAATGAGAATACGATTCTAGCGGAAAGTAATGGGAAACACTTCTTAGATTTGGCCATGGCGACGTTGAGGACAGTCTTGCACTTGCTGGGCGATGCGGACTTGCTGACTCAGTGACTGAGATTTCGAGTCTGGGGTGCACAGCCACTGTGGCTGATAAACTGTGTAGCTGTGTTCTGATGATATCCCGGACTTCCCCGAAAAAGTGTAGAGCCCCCAGTCTTTCCACGTTATTTCTGCAACTTCCTTCTTCCCACGTTGTTTCGAGTATTAACAACTGCTGTCCATGGCTATGCAGGATCTATGCGCCCATGCTTTACAAAAAAAACTTCTGCATTTGCTCAAATTAACGCGTTTTGTTGCACTGGTTGCCTTGATGGAATCTGACAGTGGTGGTGCGGTGCACTTCGGATATGAAAGAGTCACATTGAGCCGCCTGCGGAAGGTCTACAGCCTCCATAGATTCCTATAAAATCACCAGGTTGTTCTATCAATTCCATATCACCATGAACGCAGAAATCAGCGGGAGGTCCTTCAACATCACGTTCGAAGAGGACTTACTCACCCTCGTCGAGAACGAGGGGGTATATCGTACACGATCCATCTTCAAATCTCGGGAGGAAGCCCATGTACAATCCGACGAGCCTGAATACCTCGTCGCAGAGGCCGAAATTCGGGACTCGTATCTATCAGCTACTCTGTCCACAATCCAACCTCTGGACGATCGGAGGTCCATCTTGATCCTCACCGTTGCCTCACATCCTGCTCCCGGACGACGCTTCGTGAATACAACGATCACCTGGCACATATCAGCTGTGCCTCCCAGTCCGAATATCTCTGAAAAAGCCTCTGCACCCTCACAACCCCCCAAGATCCTCACGCTTGCGCCCCAGCATAGTGTTGGTGGATGGACAGAGGAACAGACGAAACTCATTTGGGGGGTACAAGCCCCATTATCTGCTGGCTTTGGACCTGCCTCGGCGGGCATAACACCCTCCGTAGAAAGCGAGAAGCAGAAGGCGGTCATGCATGCGATGACAATTCTAGGCACAGTGCGGAGCGGAGGGGCACGAGCTACATGGACGGTGGAGGAGAATAAGAGTAGCCAACGAGGAATTCCATCCCATTTCCAGCTTGCCATCGTCGTCGATCATGCAGGGCCTTTTTTGTCTGATATGGATGTCAGAGCAGAATTGGGTGGGGGCTTGTGGCCTACATTCTTACAGGCCAAGAAGGGGCGTACGGACGGGCTGAAGCATGTAATCAACGTCGAGACTTGGAAGTGCGGAGAAGTTCAGTGGGAGGCTGGTGAACAAGGCTGGAAGAAGTACATCGCAGGGATGACGGGAGAGGTATCAGGCGTTATGCTCGAGTTCAGTCAGGCTGTTGTACGACCATGATGAGTATGTAAGGATATAAGGTAGATGGATAATACATTGTTCTGATACTGATACGTATGTTCGAAGTCCGTCCATAGGTTTCCTACCAATCAACCAGTGGTTTCAATCCCATAAACACCATCCATGTCCGATCCTCGTGATTAACTTGTACTCTGAGACCCAGAAATTTTCGAAGGCTTCCCAGCACGTCTACTCTCCTATATGTTTGTGTGTGTGCGACATCTGGGAGGTCATAACCATCCTTGATTCGTCTTCTCGCAGCATTGTCAAGGTTGGCCCTTCCATCAGACAATCCGACCCGGATAACGTCTGCGGTGGTCAGAGGTGTACGCATATAATCTGAAATTCCATCAAGCACATCGCAGACCGTCATGTCGACCTTGTCGATCCTGATAGGACCCCAATGCACCATCCACCCTTGGAGGATCTCATCATCAGCATGTATCTCCATACTGGATGCTGGAGGCATCGTCGCCTTCTCTGAGAACTTGGGTTTCACGAAGATCAGGCGCCCAGTGTATTGCCTCGCCTGCTCCGAATGGTGGCTGATGTCCCAGTCGAGCGAGGGGATGCTAATGTTCACAGGGTTGTAGATGAGCGAAGGATGCAGGCGCACCGCCACTGGAGCACCGTATGGAAGCGGAGGAAATGTTCCAGGTTCCAAAGCCTCTGCATAAGAGTATGGACTAGCGGTCACCAATGGCACACAAGGCGCGACGCAGGGTAGTGGCAATGTTTGCCACAATATATTAGTACCAGGAAGCCATGTTGGAGTTGTCGAAGGTAGACCAGGTATAGTGCGGGGCTGCGTCCAAGGAGTAATGTGTGGCAAAGGCAAGGGAGTAGCGTGACATGAATAGAACGGCGTTGGTCTGTGTAATGGAGGTCGAATTGTTGGCACTACCAAGTAATCAGTTAGGAGTTATGCATGACGTACAAAGTGAGAATCTCACCGAAAGGAGCCTCATTGCCGGTGTCAGTTTCGCGTCTGCTTATCCGAGGTACCGCTGGCCCTTCTGCCCGTTGGGCTCCCCAATATCTATCGCGACAGAACATGGCAGTTTGGAAAGCAGTCGAAAGTGAGGATGATACAGTGGTAATCGTAACTGTAGCAGTGTTATCGATCGGGCCTTTCAGCAGCTAGATCGAGAATCTTCAGCACCTCGTGGCGAAGCCCAGAGGTTTACAAGTTTATAGAAAGCTCATGTAGGTTGGGACAAGGGTTTGATTCCAGAAAATATAGCAGCAAGCGTCGTCAAGGTTTCATGAACATAAGGATAGAGTTGACAGATGCAAAGACAATGCGCACATGAAGTACAACAAACAGAAGAATAAGGGGAGCATGCGACCGCTGGCGTAGTAGTCCATTAGACCAAGGTCCATTGGACCTTGGTTCATTTGTATCACTTTGGCTGCAGCCCCATCACCTCAATTAGAGCTCCGGGCTCTCGTCGACGTCACCACGCCGCTGTGTATTTTAATTATACTATTGTATTCGAAGGCCAAAAGCTCATTTATTGAATAATGAGAGGATGGTTTTCTATACATATGACTCAATAGATCAAAAATTGACTTAGAATCGCTGCTTTCAAAGGCTCAATTAGGCTAGGAAATCACCCAAATGTGCATTACACCGCCATTTGTTTGACACATGGGACAAACATGAAAACCGCCATCTGCCAGCTGGGAAAAATCCCGTGTGAATA
>JABCKI010000005.1:0-110063 GCA_018282025.1 Sphagnurus paluster | reverse complement strand
TCTCGGAGACCTGATTTTGATGCCACAATTTTGCTTCCCTATACATGCACAATGTGCTGAGCCTTGATTTTTTTTGATATCCCAACTCCAGACATCCCTTTTATTTGAATACAACACATATTTATGAGCAATGTCGAAGGGATGAGCGAAAAAAGTGTTTTTTGAAACTCCCAACCATTTTGAAACTCATAACACATGATAGTACCAGATCACAACTAACGACGAGAATTGCCACAAGCGAGGCGGAGTAGGCTTCCGAAACCCCATGACAATGCATGTCTAAACAACACCGGGGCTGCGGAGGTGAATGTTCAAGGCATTTGCTCCTTTGATTATCCCGTGAATAGGCAGGAGAGGTATCTGGAGAAGTTTAGAGGCACAGTCCTAAACTAAATTTGAAGGCGACCTCAACATTAGTCCTAGGAATCCTCACGCTGCGTTCGATCCAAGAAATTTTTTCAATATTATGTGCGAGTACAATACCGACTTCCACACCAACGACAGCACTATGCATAAAGCTGCTGTCGAAAGGTCATGGCTTGATGGCGATTTTGAGTGCAGCCCTGCTGCTCATCTTGTCCAGAGCCTTCTGATAGTCATCCAGTTTGAAGACGTCGGTCACCATGCCCTTCGTCTTGATCTTTCCGCTGTCTAGGTATGCGACCGCGCGTGGGAAGCAAAAGGTTTGAGAGAATGATCCAATGATCTACGAGTATTGGTGAGAAATTGAAACCGTTGCGGGAAACAAACTTACCTTGATTTCATCGCCGAAGATCTGCGCCACATAAGCCATTGGTGTCATGGAATGTCATAGACATGGTAACACACCTTGGACGGTGGCCAATGCACCAGGGCCTTGTTCTCGTACACTCCATAAATCATCAACGTACCACCACGCCTCACATAATTGATGCTATCATTCGCGATTTTCTCCACGCCCGTCGCCTCAACGACGACGTCAAACCCGTACGGATTATCCTCTTTGAGCTTCTGCCACTGAGCTTCTGGGCTCTGCCTGTCCAGCTCAATATACTCGTCGGCCGCCTCGAGATCCTTCGCAATGTCCATCTTGATGCCCTTGTTTGCTGCGATGACCACTCGTGCCGCGCCGTTGAGCTTCAAGAGCTGTGCGAGGATTAGCCCGGTAGGCCCTGCACCAAGCATTAGGACATCAATGCCCACGGGTGGGTTGAGCTTGTCAAGGCCGTGGATCGCACACGCCGCGGGCTCGAGGAGAGTCGACTCCTCATCCGTTAAGTTGTGGATCTTGTAGAGCTTCTGCTGCTGGCTATAATACGAATGGTTCCGTCGGTTAGACAACGTCGAACTTTGAAGAATATATGTTGAAGACACACTATACGATATACTCGGCGAATCCACCATCCTGAGTCACTCCCCGCGCGTGGAAGTCCTCACAAAGCAGCGACTGGCCTCTGCGACAATAGAAGCAGTTCCCACACTATGAGAAGATGAGTTACTTTGTGGCTGTGCCGCATATCAGAGCCACACACCGTAATGCCAACGTCAGCGACGCAACGGTCGCCGATTTCAAAGCCTGTGACATTCTTTCCCATTTTCACGATAGTCCCAATGGATTCATGTCCTGGGATTAGCTACCAGAATAATCGTCGGCGTTGAGAGCATGGTTGATGAATGGTCAGGCGTACCGGGAACTGCGAGATAAACTCCCCCTGCAAGATTGTGTTAATTGAGGTCTACCTCGGCTGATGAGCGAAGATAATTGCTCACATGGTGGATATGCTGGTCCGTCCCGCAGACGCCTATATTACGAAAGTTTTTAGTTTTCAGTCTACAGCCTAGGGGACTAGAATGGACGTACCACAACAGCTCACTACCCACGAATTGTCAGTAAAAGACGGGTGATCGATAGTCTACAGGGTGCACCTTTAAGTAGGACATCATCGTCGCCGACTTCGGGAATAGGGACTTGTTTGATTTCAAAATCCTCGGGCTGCGTAGGGTGAGTTTGACATCATGCGCCACAAAGAGTACCTACTTACACCGTTGTACCAGAGTGCTTTCATGGTCTTTCCTGTAATCTCTGACATGGCCGCTTAAATTAGAGCTATAGAAGAGGTCGCTGGAAAGTCGATGATAATCTGATAGGGGGGTTTGTGAGAGTCTAAAACAGGTTTATGAACACGCAGAGTTTTATCAAGTCTGAGCTCCACTCCACGTGGCACGTTGTTAGCAAAAGAGGCGCAACGCACCTCCTTTTCTGGGAAAACATCTCACCCCAAGTTCACAGATAGAAACTATGACGCACTCTGTAGACGCGCTGTGGGCAGCAGAGGCGCGTTCTGATGCAACGGTAAATGAAATTGTGAAATATACACCTTTTTTGGAAAAAACGAAGAGTTTCCGAGAGTGGTTGGGCCGTCGCGGAACTGATAGCACTCGGCAATTCATGGGTTTGTGGAGCGGGGGATGTATGACGTCAGAACCATCAAGAGTGCAAGAGCTATTTATATCCTTGGCAAGTGGCCTAGAAAAACATAAATATTGAAGGTAAAGAGCAAATAAATCCACATAGGTGAGGTATCAACTTCTAAGTTCTCCCATAAACCCAGAACTTCGTCTAAGAGGTGGAGAAAAACTGGGTTAACTAGACCGTCCTGCGGGTGAGCATTCTGCCTGGAAATCTACAGGCGTGAGCTCCTTGACGCGATCACGGAACGCCGAAAGGGTACAGAATTCGGGGGAGCCGGGCAAATGTTTGCCTTCGCTAGCGCAGATTGGAAGGACCATATTCTTGTTCTGGTATCTCATACGTACGACTATCGAGTGGCATTGCATGAGAACAACCAGAGATAGATTCTACAATGGGGCACATACAGTGTTCAGGTGTGGGTTTCGCCCTAAAATTCGATAACACGGTTTGGGACAATGACGCATCGCACATGGTCTCTTTATCCGTCGGTACCTTCTTGAAGAGTTCGAATGTGATTGATGCAGTAAACGCTGGCCATCTGGATAAGCCGTCAGTTCAAACCCATTTATCTATCAGACGCTCCACTTTAGAGTGAAGGCGGACTTACTGATCATCAAACACATCCAGGGTGGAGCACAGAGCTGCCAAGGCTGTATCATGGGTGCTGTGAACGAGAATCTTCAGCGGATCCTGAGTGCCATTGTCCACCTTGTGCTGCATCTTGCGCGTCATGTCGTCAAGGAGCCGACCCATGCCCAGGCGGCGCACCTCCTCTGTTTTATCTAGATCGCCGAAAGAGAGGTGAGCGCCGAGTACTGCAAGATGGGCACAACATTTTTACATCCTGTGAAAGTCGGTTGATGTCATCAGCATTGGTCAAACATATAGTAATAAGCATGATAACGCACCTGCAAACCATTCGTTCACAACTGCGCGTTCCTTAATAAAGGACCGCACGTAAGTCCGTTATTGCACTCCGCGTGGAAGATGGACCTACTATGACGTCAACAACAGCCTTGTCCTCGAATTCGGGGGGCACTTTGATGCCATGGGCAATCGCCGCACGGACCTGCCGATAAATTCCATCTAGTGACATCATTTGCAGGATTGGAGTGGGTGTACTGACAGTGTCCATAATACCCGAAGCTCTGGGCTTTCCGTCGACGCGTACAGGCTGTCCATCAAGATACTTTGAAAGGCGCGCATCGAGGTGCTCGAGGGTCGGGTTATACGCGGCAGCAGCAGCTAAATGTGAGGTCAGATTTATACAACCGGCCAGGAAAGATTACGCGCCTTGCGCGAAGCCGACTTGGAGGATCTCTAGTCGTTTGCACGAGTAGGTGTTACCCAGTAGGTTCTCGTCTTTTCCGTTCCTATCCCAGATAGCACCATAAGATGGTACGAAAGGAACAAGGGCAGAAAATACCTTATGAGGATGTTTGGGGCGACCTCACATTTGTCCGTCGGGTACAGGCCATGGATAACCTGCTGCAGCGATTCGATGGTCCGAGGCATGTTGGTGCTTCTGTAGAGGGATCTGTGGGACATTCAACAAGAGGATGGAGTGGAATCGCGCACCGGAAATACACCTCGCCTTGTTTAGGGAGTTTATCAGGAAGGAAACCAAGCCTTGAATGAATTTGAGCGTTGCTGGGACTTGGATACAGGGTGATATGTATACCTGTCAATATAAAGTTTGCGCAACGATGCCCCAAAGTTGTAGGTCGACTAAACCACATAATAACGCTCAATAGATGAAACCGAATGTCATTGAGATACGCACTTGTCTGCCCACATCAGTAAGCTCCCCCAAAAGACTGGTAAATGTGATCAGTTCAGTCAGAGTCACAGGCTGACTTTGCGCACCATTCCCCCTGTGCGGTGCTGCCATCCTCACGTTCCACTATTTTGCGCGTACGCAAGAACCCATCCTCCGTGGCGTTCGTGACAGCCGCGTGGAACTGTCTCGCGGTCTTGCACATCATCCAATGTTCGGGAATTGAAGCTGGAGCACGCGCAAGTCGAACGCCGACGGGCGTCCGCTCGCCGTGACGAACGTAGACATGGACTTGCTCCAATCTCAGGTCGCTGGGTGCGGCAGGGTACCGGAGCGAGTCGAGTGGAACCTGCGGTGGGCGATAGCTCATTTCATTCACGTCCCTGTGCTTTGTGGCGCCGCGGAACATGTTGGGGTCGTGTGCCGTGTCCCAGACGTCGGATCCTGAGGTGGGGATAGTCGAGTAGGCTGCCAGAGGCGCAAGAAGTAGAACGTATATAAGTGTCGTGATTTTCAAAGGACTCGAGAACTGTTTGGTAGACGATCTAGAACTCTTTGAAACTAATGTCATGAAAGGCGCAATCGAGTTCGAAAGTGGTGGCGGTGCTCTCTGTCGCTGATCGGCAATAGCCGTCAACTGCTCTTCGTCTGACTCTTCCTTATCCAGAACCCTCTGAAGATTGTAACTCAACTAGACTAGAACAAAGACTACGTTTCACATGTGGGCTACGTGCTAGTTTCCAAATACCGGTAGAGAGAAGTAGAAAGCTACAAAATATTGGACTCTGACCATTTGTGATTGATCAAATAATGAATGGGTACGTAAGGCATGCAACTAGGTGGACGTAAACTTATGACTCTGCATTCACCCGATCCACTGTCCTCAAGTTATAGATATAATGTAAACTGAAAGAACAACTTGAGCTGAGAAAGGTTGTATAATGTATGGCACGCGTCGGCCGCGGAATGATTGCCTGCGCGACGCGCGTGCAAGCTGGGTTCGAAAATTTCTTAACCGCGCCGCTCCTCCGCGACTATGCATTTCCAAATCTTGTAAATCTCGAATCCGCGAACATGCCACACACCGTCGACGATACCGTCGTGGTGCAGACCAACCACCCACACAGCTCCGACGAACTTGGGACCGGGCTGTTCACATTCAGCAGCGCGCTCAAAAACATCGCGTTCGGTAGCGTGCGTCCCGCTCTTCCAGGCTCACCTTTCGCGAAGTCAATTTGAAATGCGCCGTAGTTTGCAGGCATGGTGTCGGAAGTCTTTGAATATCCGTTCGACCTGGCCAAAGTCCGTTTACAGGCCCAAATACTTTCCCCGGCTGCGGGTAACCAGCTGCGCTTCAATGGCCCTATGGATTGCTTGAAGCAGACCTGGAGAGATGAGGGCATGCGCGGGCTTTATAGGGTGTGATGCCAGTCAGCTTGACATCCTATTGTCTCTAACAGTTGGTAGGGGATCCCAGCGCCGTTAATAGGCAATATGGCAGAGACAGCGGCGCTCTTTGTCGCATATTCCGGGTTCCAGGATATGATTCGGGCGGCTACATCGAGACCTAGGACGGAGAAGCTCACTATACCCGAACTGGGACTCGCAGCAGCCGGTGCTGGTTTCGTGACGAGCTTTATTATGCATGTCTCCCATTTTCTCTCCTTTTTCATACGTAATTGATATTCTACAGTACTCCCATCGAACTTGTCAAGTGCAAAATGCAAGTCCAGATGATGAACATGCCAACACAGCGACAGAGTGCGCGACGACCACTATTTCCTACCTCCCCCACGCGACTATTTACTCTCCCCTTCTTCTCGACAAGCCAAGCCTCTGTCGCCAAACCCTCAGCATCCTCTCACCGCACCCACTCTACCTCTGCTACGACAATGAATCCGCCTCCTGGCGTCATTGGCGTCATCAGAGAAACTGTCCAGGCTCATGGAGTCCGTGGCCTATGGTTAGGTCATACCGGCACTCTCCTTCGAGAAACTGGGGGCACAGCGGCCTGGTTCGCTGTGAAGGAGATTGTAGCAGAGGGGCTCCTGCAGCAGCGGCGAGCGCAGGAAGCCTTGTCGTCAGCATCATCATACATGCACATCGAACTATCCTCTGATTCTTCTTCACGGACAATACACAAAGACAAAGAAGCAGGCACTGGGACCGAGCTTCTGCCCTGGGAATCAGCGCTGGCGGGCGCAGTTGCCGGTGGCGCGTGTGTGCTCGCGTTCTATCCCGCAGACACTGTGAAGAGCGCGATGCAGACTGAAGATGAGCTGAGGCCTGGTGGTGCGCGCTCGACAACTCTGACAAAACAGGCTATGGCGGCGCGGGCGTCGTCGCAGACTTTCACGGGCACTCTTACACGGTTATGGGCGGCCCATGGCCTGCGTGGACTGTACGCGGGATGTGGTATGACTGTCGCGCGTGCCGTGCCGAGTAGCGGCATTGTATTCGTTGTGTATGATGGTCTAGCAGCGTGGCTCGGTTGAACTTGGGACATGATAACAATTTTAGACACATCTCTTGAGCATTTCTTGTATTTGGAACATCTTAGGCTTGTTCAACTTCACTCTAGATATCTGCTCTTTTATAGATTAAATAAATGTAATTGTCTCCCATAGAGAACCTCTCTTCCGCTCGCAATAAACCAGCAATTAAGACTTGTGATGAGATCCCACTAATACCGCACTAACTAAGAGCTTGGAGTATGCGTATATGAATGTCGATCTCCATCAAAGTTCCCGATGCGACAATGCCGGACCGCGGCCGCACCTTGTCTATACATTCAATGAACAACCCGTATTGTTACTCGAAAGCATGATGCATCCTCCCCGCGCCGCAACAGTGTTTCGACGAATCCCCAGCGCAGCAAAACGCGTCACACAGAAGATTCCTGGACGCCGCTCATTGTCCCATTCCTCCGTCGAGGGACCGCTGCATCCTCCGCTTGAGACGCGAACGCTCTCGGACTACTTCACTTCTCACATCCTGCGCAACTTTTCTGCGCAGCCAGCACTCATCTGCAGGAGCGAACGCCCAAGAGCCCACCATGGCCCGCCATCCCACAACCTCGGCGTCGACACACACCTCGCATGGGACTTCGCCGAGTTCGACAGGCACATTAATGCCCTCGCCCGTGGACTGCTCGCAATGGGTGTGCGCAAGGGAGACCGTGTTGGCGTCGTAATGGGGAACAACAGGCGTGTCTTGCTTGCTTCGTGGCATGTTCGTGGCTAATCGAACCGCGAACCCGAATTACAGCGCGTATGCCATGCTACAGTGGGCATGCGCACACATCGGCGCGATCTTGGTGACACTGAACCCAGCATATCGCGCACAAGAGCTGGTGTGTTCTCTTTCGTCATTGTGGACCTCTGGCATTAACTTGAGACTCGCGATTAAGGTCACTACGCTCAAGCTCGTTGGAGTCAAACACCTCTTCGTCGTCCCCCGCATCCGGTCATCGGCTTACGTTGAGATGCTCGGCGGGCTCATGCCCGATCTCAAACACTCACAGCCCGGACATATACAAACGGAGGAGCTACCGGAACTACGAAATCTCGTATTGGTGGATAATCATGGCGAGTATCAGGCGGAGTTGGAGAAACTGGGCGTGCGGAGTACCATTGATTGGAGAGAGATCATTATGTGGCGGGAAGACAGCCATGAGAGGAAGACGCAACGTGATATTTCTGCGTCACTGGAAAAGGATGAAGTGATTAACCTGCAGTTCACGAGGTACGGCGCGTGTAGGATTGAGAAACGCGTTATTATTCACTTGATTGTCCTAGTGGTACCACAGGGGCGCCCAAGGCCGTTTCAGTCAGTCCTCTATATCGGAATAAGCATGGAATTGCTGATCGCGCTCGTAGCTGACCCATTCAAATTTATTAAACAATGCACTCTCTATCGGGCGGTGCATGCGGTTGACTCACGAAGACCGAGTTTGTGTGTACCTATTCCAATCACTGGAAACTTTACCATCTGACTCGTTGTATAGGCAACATCCCTCCATTATTCCACTGCTTTGATGAGTATCTCCTAGCTATACCACATCGTTCAGGAGATTTATCTATCGACGCACACGCCTTGTCCTAGGAAACCTAGCAGCCTGGTCGCATGGCGCATCTATAATCTATCCCTCGGCCGTGTTTGACCCGAAAGCCATTGTCGATACCGTCGTGGCAGAACGTTGCACGGCGTTGCATGGCGTGCCGACACACTTCCTGGGGGTACTTGCCGAATTCGACGAACGCCAGAAAAACGGCGAGAAGTTGAATACTAGTTCTTTGAGGTGTGTGTTTAGACTTACACATTGTTGAACTGCTCTGACGTGGCGATGTTCGCGAAACAGGACTGGTATCGCTGCCGGATCGCCTATCCCGATAGAACTCATGAAGAACCTCATTGCGAAATTGAACTTGGTGGACCTGACAAATGCGTACGGCATGAGTCAGTCCTCGACTGCTATTCCAAAGCCCAAATATTAACATGTACAATTCTAATTCTTACTAGCTGAGACTAGCCCCGTCTCCTTCCAGACGACACCCGCAGACGACATCATCAAACGCGTCGAAACTGTCGGGAAAGTGCAACCTCACGTCAAAGCAAAACTGGTAGACTTGGATGGTAATGTCGTCCCTGTCGGCACTCCTGGGGAGATCTGCATTGCTGGGTATCTTATGCAGAAAGGGTATGTCCATACCGCCGTGTGGTATGGCCCTGTTAATGTGTTCTGCTAATCATAGATACTGGGAAGACGAGGCGCAGACGCAGTTGGTCATGAAGAAGGACAATGAAGGAACACTATGGATGCATACCGGTGATGAGGGGATCATGGACGAGGAAGGGTATCTTAAGAGTGCGTTTTGTACTTGACAGCATTTTCTTTATTGTGCTAACCTTCCCAAAAAAAACAGTTGTCGGAAGGATCAAAGACATTATCATTCGTGGTGGAGAGGTGCAGTGTTTTTGACTTTTGTGGTAAATCAGCATTGACGGATTGTGCTACTATCTATGCAGAATCTCTTTCCGGTTCAGATAGAGAACGCATTGACGACACAGGAAAGTATTGAAGAAGCCGCGGTGGTATCGGTGCCAGATGAGAAGTACGGCGAGGTCGTGGGTGCGTGGATCGTCCGCCGGAACGGCACGTCCGCGTCGCGGGAGAGCATCCGCGCGGGAGTGGCGCAGTCTATGAATCCCCAGGTGCGCGACATCTCCGTCATGATGTATTTTCATTGACCTCAGTGGGGTCGCACAGAATGCCCCGGCATGGGTGTGGTTCCTGGGGGAGGATGGGACGCCTGAAGAACTGCCGAAGACCGCGAGTGGGAAGGTCATGAAGCATGTACTCAGGAAGTGGAGTAAGGATTTGGCGCAGAAAGAGGTTGGGCGTGTGCCAAGGCCGTAATCGCACACCCACCCTGAGGCTGGTGCAACAATATGATGTACGATGGGAGGTGATACAGAGGCCGAAGCGTGCACTTCGCAAGGGAAGTTCGTCGAACCAGGGTGGCGAGGACGTTTTTGTTTTATTGGATGAGTGTTGCTTCTTGGGTGCAATGGAGAGATTGTGAGGGCCAGCATTAGGGCACAACGTACCCGAAACAGGGTACTACTCATATGGATGATTCTGGTTCATAATTATCCTCACCTCCCTTACGCACTTCCCTGTCAATAACATTAATACGAATCTAAAGGCTCTATAGCCATCTTGAAGTTTGCATGTAGGGGACAGTACCCATCTGCCAGTAATTCACTTTGGGAAAGGTTCTAGTTTGGAAGAGCGCCACAGTTATATACTTGCTCAATTCTAAGACGCTCTAGGGGGAAGCGCCTTTGAATTTCTGGCATACTTAAGTATTTCCTTCATTGATCAAGATGAATTTACGCCTATTTACGCTGCGCGATGTAGCGCTCAGTGGTTGCAATTGATCCATGATATCAGTCACGATTCCACGCTGCCAAGGGTCGTTCTCGGACCCAGATCCCGTGAAACTACGTGCGCGCGATGACCAACGCGGCGCCGTTGAATTTTTCTCCATATCCCAATGTAATAATTTGTCCATGTGCCAAAGCTATCGAGTTCGAGGCTCTGGTCATGAGCAGTCGGCTCATGCTCTAGCTACTTAAATAGAGCATTCGAGGAAGATCCAGACCCCTAATTGATTGATGGTGATGTCATATTGCTGTGTCAAAATTTCAGCCATGTGACTGTGTGAGCTACGTAGTACCTGGTTAGGAAAGTTTTGAAAGTGGCGAGATTCAGCCCAGGCGTCACTGCGGTCAATCATTTTCCCCTCCTCGACGGCCATGTCCAAACGTATCATCATCTACACCTCCGAGGACGTCGCGAACCACAAGACCGCATCCAGCTGCTGGATATCGCGCCACGGCAAGGTCTACAATGTCACACCGTTCCTGAACGACCATCCTGGAGGCGATGACTTGATACTCAAATACGCTGGGCAGGACGTCGGGGAGGCCATGAAGGACAAGGATGAACATGAGCACTCCGAGAGCGCGTATGAGATGATGGACGAGTATATCGTTGGCAGACTTGGCACGGACAGCACGACAGTTAGCGATGGTGAGTCCACCTGTTTTACCTCCCCGTTTTTGTATATATTTGAAATAGATTGGGAGGCGACGGACGACTTCCATCCTGACGATACCGACGAGGCGAAGGACTTTGAGAAGAACCAATTCCTAGATCTAAGGAAGCCGTTGCTACGCCAGGTCTGGGAGGCGAACTGGAGGTGCGCTGCGCTGCTCATCCCGCTTTCCTCAAATTTCTTATGACTGTTGCTTTTTCAGTAAATCATATTATCTCCAGCAAGTACACCAGCCTCGTCATCTCCCTGAGCCCGCCCGCTTCTTTGGCCCTGACATTCTTGAGGTACATAACGCCCGGAACTCCTGTCGTTCGACGCTAATGTCAGTCTCTCTAGTACAACACCCGGACGGTATGGTATGTAGTGCCCATGGTCTGGGGCCCCATTGCCGCGTATCTTTTCTTGCGCTCCGTGCTACAATGGTCTGGCCCGCTCCCAGCCTTTACTGCCCACCCGGCGCTCCCCCTCGGTGCACTGTCGCTCATACCTGCAAGCAATTATGTGAAGTCTCTTGCTTGCTTCTTCGTCGGAAACGCTGTCTGGACTCTTTTGGAATATTTCTTCCATCGCTTCGTGTTCCACATTGACACACTGCTGCCCGATACACCCGCGTTCCTCACACTGCACTTCCTAATGCATGGTGTTCACCATTATTTGCCCATGGATCGGTGCGAGCACTTTCCGTTCTGGATTTGGTTCTATGATTCACTTCTTTGCTGCAGATTGAGACTTGTTATGCCCCCAGCACTCTTCTTTACTCTCCAGGCCCCTTTCACGCGCCTGGCGCACATAATATTCCCTTCCGCTATGGCCAACGGCGTCATTGCTGGGGCATTTACGATGTGTAAGTCTGCTTTCACTTGTAAGCACTTGATTTTTTGCTGATCAGAGCTCCCAGATATCATGTACGACTGCATGCATTATGCGTAAGTGCGCTCAATATTCTACATTATTCGCAGTGCTGACCCATCTACTCAGCCTACATCATACCAGACTCCCCGCGTACTTCCGGGAAATGAAGAAATACCACCTTGCCCACCATTACAAGAACTTTGATCTCGGATTTGGTGTCACTAGTATGTTGTTCTGCACTTATCGCATTTACTCTTCACTAAGGCCACGTAGGCAAGATTTGGGATTATTTCTTCAATACTGTGCTTCCTGTTTAAGCGTAAACATTAATGTTCGCATTGCTCATAGACAGGCGAGATTTTTGGGCGCCAGAGTCTTATGCTCACCTTGATACCTATATTCATTTATGTACGGAATTCAAAATTAATGCCTTTAGAAAGTTTGAACATCGTTGAGGAAATCTGAGGGAACTTGGAGGGAAGCATGTACTGTACTATTGATTCAAAAATAAAAAATAAAAAAGTACACACTGTACCTGTGTTAGCACTGCCACACCCCATGGGCCCAACAAAAAGCAAGACTCTGTTCATTGGGACCATGCCAACTCATTGGGTGGTGTCCCCTTCGGGGTGACATACGAAAAAATTGGAACGATACAGAGAAGATTAGCATGGCCCCTGCACAAGGATGACACGCTTTCCCGGAGTGGTAGATCTACGGATCTCAATATTTATTTTTTGCAGAACAAAGTGAAGTCATTCATAATATTAATAGCTCGTTGATGGTAAGTAAATGCATATGCTGCAGCTCTTCCATTAACCATCACCGACGCCAACTTCGAACCCGTCTACCCGGAGTCAGACAGACTGCAGGTATACCCAAAAATCAAGATACCACACGAGACTACACAGCAACTTTTAAATGCCAAAGCTCAAGTTTGATCTCGACGAAGCCACTCTCCTCAAAGCATACGGCATTTCAAGTCTCCGACCGTCGTGAGCCTGCCTGTTACATGTACGTGTATCCGGTCTTGAATACATGGTTGCTACAGCAAATGGGAAGAAGTCAATCATGAGCTGGAAGATTCGGTCGCGGGCGCGTTAACGAGTACCACAGGGGACGGCGAGGGCGCAGATCCTCTGGGTATCGGTGGTCACGTCAAGTGCGTCGTCTTGCAGTGTTTATATATTCTTCCAACCTAACGCTTTAATCTAACCTTCAGTGTAAAGGAGATGGACATGGAATCAAGTGAGCAAGCTCGCTGATAAGCTGTGACTTGGTGTTTATGACGGTCGCGTTGCTCCAGAAGCTGCTGTGTTAATCAACTCCAAGTCTTTTGACCCAAAGGCCTTCCTGTCAGCTGTGCATCCTAACGCGACATACCAAGATCTGGCTCAGGGCATCGCGCACCTACAAGCCTCCATCGACGCGCGTTCTGAAGCCATTCGGGTTCTCGTTGAAGAGAACTTTGATCGCTTTGTCGCCGTCAAAGCGGCCAATGACGGTACGCTGCCTGACATGTCCATACCCCATCCTGTTTAATAGAATAACGTGTCACCAGCCTTGTACGCCGAGATGAAGGAAGGACTGCTTTCACCCGAGATGGACTACGCTACACGTCCGTTGCGCGACCAATTGAAACGTATGTTTTCAGCAATAAGTTAGGGGGCACTATTTTAGCTCGCTTCTTACCTAGAGGCTGCCATGAAGGCCGACCAGGTGTTCCTCCCTCTACTCGAAAATTCATCAAAGGCTACAAGGCTTCGCACAACTCTTCGCGTATTCGAGCGGTCCAAATTCTTCTTCAATCTTCCCAGTTTCATTATGGAGTCGGTGGAGGCAGTGCGTTATTTCCACCGACCAAGCCATGATTATAGTCTTCAAGGCTTATCTTGTATTATTAGGGCCGATACGATGTCGCCTTGCGTGACTATAAGAAAGGAAAGCTACTGCTCGAATCTCGGCCTGGTCAGCTACTTCCCTCAGGAGCGCCGAAGGAGGGCCAGAGTTTTGGGTCGGCTGACCAGCAGCACCGGCGCATATTGGAGAAGGTGTGGGCAAGCACAGAGAAAGCGATGGGGGAAATGAAGAGTGTTTTGCTCGCGCAGCTGAAAGATCCTACACGGACACTGGAGGACCAAGAGAAAACTATTGAGTAAGTATTTGGATAAACATCTATTTTTCAGTATTAACAATTTATCAGTGTACTCTTGGATATTCAAGCTGGAGATGACCCAATCTGGGCCTATTTTGATCACCAGCATAAATATATCTTGGATGAAATGAAGAAGACGTATGGAACCGCCACAACTTCCATACAAGGTTAGTTTGTCCCTTCATATCTCCTTAATCAAATTCACGGTGACCTGATAGTGACGATCGAAAAAATATCACTCGAAAACGAACCTGGGAGCCTCACATCTCATGTTGCAGCACAATTACAGGGTGCGATCTTCGCGCTTGAAACCAAGCAGGCTGAAGCTATTATTGGTTTGTGGAGCTTTCAAACCTAGTTCTATCCACACCAACAACCCCTCCCCGAATAGCACGATCCTCCGCAGAGCCTGCGTGGCAAGCTATTCTTGATATGATCAAGAACGTGTCGGAAACAATGCTGTCCTCGCTACCCAACTTTTGTAAGATCTCGAAGAACTTTATGGAGGGCAAGTATCGAAAGGTATTTTTGATATACTATTCGTACCATTCACGCGCCTAAATGTACCTCGTATACATAGCAGCTTCAGTTTTCTACATCAGGGGGAGCGCGGCGTAGTCCGACACAAAGTCGGACAATGGCTCTGGACATCGTCAAGCTCTACATATCCTTGATTTCTGAGTTTTTCAAGTTATCTGACATGGCGGTAGCTTCGCCGAACGCTAGTAGTCCACCAGCAACCAATCTTCCCCAAGATAGCCATTCGCTCTGCACAGCTCATTACATCATGAAGATTCTGGGCGAACTGCAGGAGACTGTAAACGAGCTCAATGGCCTCGAGATTTCCCCCGAAGTCTCGTCCAGCATGAAGAGTCTCCTAGAGAGTGCGAAATGGAGGTTCGTGGACCTCCTAGTAGGCGATTGGATGCGAGGTTTGTCTTTTGCTTGCCATGTCCGAATCCCCTTTCTCAAGGTTTATTTCAGACGCGAAACTCTTCTACTACCTGGAAACTTGGGTTGCCAGCCCAACGGATGCCTTCGCCACTCACTTTCTGGAGCAAATAGAACTGTTTCAACGCCAGCTCACTACTGCGGCATTTAAGCTAGCAGGTGGTGTTGATCTCGCAGCATCCTCATTATCTAAACCGTCGAAACAAAACCCTGTGCCGCAGGCTTTCGTGTTAAAAATAACAAAGGCGTTCTTAGACGCCTTGTATGCTTTCCTGGATGGTCTTGTTCTCTTGGCGTCAGACGAATCACCTATTGTCACGGGCAAAATGCCGTCCCCGGAAACGGTGCCCACCCCGGTGGGTCCCAATGCCTTGGAATTGCTGGATCTCCAAGATGCTGTAAGATATCTTTGCACATCAAAGCTAACCCTTTCTGACACCGCCCCAGGACACCCGAATGCTAGTGGTGATCTCGAACTTCACCCAACTTATGAAAGTGGTGATCCCAAGCATGCTTAATCAGCTCGAAGCTGCGCTTGGAATATCGATCGCCGAGGATAGACAGGTATGCCAAATTATTATATTCTGTCTGTTCGCCGCCGAAGGATGACCTATGAAAACAATTTCAGACGCTGTTGACCGTCGTACAGGAACTCGACAAAACGCTCTTCGACGGCTACGTTAAGCCCAAAGCTCAGGTGGCCATAGACACTCTGCGAGGTGGGATCCTTGATCCCAATATGGACTGGTACGAGACGCCGCAACCCACAGGTGAGCATGAATTTGCACTCCAAAACGTGGGTGATCAGATAGCTAATGAGATTCTCCGCGTAGAAATCCGACCTTACATGTACGAGACACTCATTTTTCTGGTTGGTATCCATGCGCAAGTTAGCAGCGCAGCCGAGCCATTGCTGGAGCGGACATTAAATGCACTTGTCAATGAGTTGGCAGAAGAGGCTTTGCGCTGCTTCCGACAGGTGAAACGGTTTGGCATGGGTGGGATGCTTCGGGTAGGTGTCCCTCCAAGCAGAATATCGGAAGTGCTCATCGAACCCCATAGGCAACGCTGGAAATAGAATTCATGCACCAAACGCTCGGCCGTTATGTCACACCATCTGCGGCCAAGACCTTGTCAGACCTTTACAACAAGATTTCGCAGGCGTATTCGCGGCGTCCCGGTGACGAGAATCTGCAGAGTAATCTCGACGGAGTAAAGAAAACGCTGGCAGACACGCGTCGCGCAACCGGAATCGAGTTCTTATGCTTCCGGCAGACCAAATCAGGTAGTCGTGCGGCTCCCCGGACACGAGATAAGGACAAAGAGCGCAAGGGTTCGAAGGATAGTGCTGGGCAGTAGCGGTGATGTATGACATGACAGTTGGGTAATTTATTTCTGGGTTTATACCATCTTGATGGATTCTTCAAACCTGAAGAGTTAGTTCAAAACGAAATTATTATCCGCCAAAGTAGAAAATATCGGGCATAATGTGATCTAGTGCTACATACTAGGGTATAAGTAAGTCTAAGAGCTAGTTCGCCATCAAGTCCACAAGGATAGTTATGATGCCTAGAACTACAGGGTAATGTCATTTATGGGACGGGCCCGTTGACGAGAGTAAGCAGCACTGACCAATCTCGATACCAATAAGAACGATGACGACCTGCTCTAATCGCTCAGCGTGCTTGCTGGAGACTGACTCCTTAAGGAGCTGAAGCATGTCCTGCAAGACCTGCGGGGAAAGGTGTGTAAATAAATCATCGCGAAAGCAAGTAGAAGCAGAGCGCATACTTCGACACGCGTATTCAGCAGATCAATTCTTTGAGGTATCTCTAGGTAGCTCCGAGCAGCATCATAAAGCGGTTGTAGATCTGGATAACTCTATGGAATCATGAGCTGTTGATCAGCTTGATATCAAGAAAGAGTCCGAACCCAGAAGACTTCCTATGTTTCGCAAGAATAATTAAGCGTAATAAAAAAGAATATAACTATGACTTCGGGCATACCGGTGAATCTAGAACAGAGCCCACGGAGTTGATATTTGTTCTGAGTAAGAACAGCCGCCCAATATTTTGCATGATTTCTGGAAAACGAAAGTCGATTAAATGCAAGCAATAAGGAACCCGGTGTCGTATATACCTTTGTGAGGCATTCCAATCTTTCCTGTTTCACTAATGATCTCAGGAATATCTTTCGTCTCCTCGATTGTTGCGGAAATAAGCCCTTCGAACTAGATTCACCGACTGAATACAAACTTTTGTTGAGAGTGAAGAAGAAAACTAACCAGTGATATCTTGACTGATTGAGAGAGGGCATGTGAAAGGGAAAGTTTCGTCCTATAAGAAAGAAAGAAATCAGGATGAAGAGATATTTAGAGTCTGAAAAGTGGAGGCGCACATGTAACTAGAACCTTTCCGAAGAGTGATTACATCGTTGTATATCCTGTTATTATCGGGTCAGATTTCGACCTCACACAATTCTCAGTAGTGGTGCTTACCGACTGTAATTTGCATAGTAATAGTTCAGGTCTTCCATTTCTACGTCTTCTGCCGCTAAACATGCCAAACTTCAGTCTGGTAGAGATAGAAACATATCTGAGTTCTTACACAGCTTCTCCACTTCAAATCGTTTTCTATAGGTAAACGAATGTCGTGAGTGGGTAGCGTCATACAAATTTAGGACTTACATGGACGACAGGAATCGCCTCTCCTGTGCTTCGGTCATACCCCATATCACAACGGTTCCATAATCGAATAAGAATATCTCAGCTTCTGTGGCTGTAGTATCAAACTTGCTCTTTTTCTTATGAGGTGCCGTGCGCACGTCTCCATCTCCATCTTCTCTCAACTCCGGTATGCCTAGTAGGTCACCCGTTGCAGGATGGGACGATGATGCGCCATTTGTGGGAGGTGGATCATATACGTAGGGCGTGTAGATCACTTCGTCGATCAACTTTGGGTTTGTGTGGTACGCGTTTCTCCGTGCGTTGAAAAACTTCATTAGTTCATCCATACGATATGAGCTATACGACGATTTTTAATTGCGAGTCTGCGGAAAAGTTCTAGGCACGCACCCCGCCGTAGCATAAGCTGTTACCCTAGGTAAAGATTTCGCTTTCTTCTTAGTGAGTTTCAGCGCATCACGCCTCGCAGTTCCTGCCGGAATTAATGATATTTGATTGTAGACCTGGTCGTGACAGACATGTGGAATAAAACTTAATGACGCGTCAAAAGACGCACCTCAACGTCTTCTTGTTCTTCTTCGTCGTCGTTTTCGTCTACGTCCCCATCGTCGCTGTCCCCAGCAGTGCCAGTGCTCTCCTCACGCTCCCTCAGAGAATCTCCGCGCAGTGTCGGGAACTCAGGTTGCTCAGGAAGTACCTTGAGCTTTCCTGCTGCCTTTGTGGATCTATTGGCGCCTCTACCCTTTGCTTCTAAGTGATTTCCAGGCGTTTTGGACATTAGCGAAAACAAGCCTAGCGGTTCCGGGTTGTTCAGTAAACATGGAAGTCGTTGCTTACATGTGCATTATATAAGCATCGGACCGTTGATCCTGATCTCAATGACGTTCTCAAAGTTGGCATCTTTTTATTGGAAGGTGTCAGGCTTGAAAGCTTGATACATCGCGACTTCAAAGATATTGATCTGTCCTTGACCCGACATGTTTTGTGCTAGCACAACAATAGCCAATATGTGACACAAATGTTGGCCGAGGTCATACCCTGATATCAGAACTTTTTTTACAAAAAAGAAGAAAAAAATCAGATCTTCGCCTTCAAACTGTGGGACCGCTTATTACAAGCAACATGCCTGTGGTGCAACGTGCGTCCGACAGTTCAATATTCTATAATAAGATGACATGCACTGACGGAAAATCGAAGAAAATTTTTCGTATTCTTCTCTTTGGGGAATGAGCACTTTGTACCCCGTGTTGTCGTAAAAATTACGGCAAGGAATGGAATCTGTGGCGAGTGTTTCCCAGTGTACAGATACTCCTGTATCATAAATTTTTTTATTCTGATCCAACAGAAGGTTTTTATTCTCGTCAAGGACTCGAATATATATTTCGATTGAATCCTATGGCCCCGATGTCGCAATATACGACACGGCCTGATTTTTGCTCATCATTCTTGAAGCGCCACCCGACCTGAATATCGTCCGGACTCCGGATCACTCGACCCGGACAAATCAGAATTCGTGGATAAGATTGTCATATCAATGTCCCATCTATCTAACGGCAGTCAGGGTACACACTTCCCTCGGATTTTTGCTGGGGACACTTGTATACACGGAATCTGCCTCCGCGGCCCGCCACAGCGTGGCTGTGAGATTCTCTTGGCGGCGGCGCGAGCTTTCAAGGGCTGAAATCCAGACCTGGAGAAGATGTTCGATGTTCTTTCGTCTTCATCTGATACAGCGGCATTGCGTGAATCGCTCCGCATCGGCATCTGGCTACGGTCGTGGATTATGTTACTTTGATTTTACTAAATTACCGTGCAGGTTTGTTTTCAACTCCGTGTAACTGGTCAGGATCGAGTTCTACACATATCAACGGCGTCTAGCCAAACTTTTGGGACTTTCCTAGCGGGTATTCAGGAATATTAGATCAGCGTCGCACATTTTTGCCCTCATTCAGACTCGCATATATTTAGTCTCTCAAACTGATTACTGAAAATATAGGATGTCGAACGGAGCTGTATCAGCTCCAGACTGCCAGTATCTGATATCTAGGACGCATGTGCGAACAATCAAATTGCAAAATTTGGAATCTCCAATACAAGTCGATCGATAAAAAGGAACCATTATATGAGAAGAACGGCCAAAAAATGATGGGTTCTTGTCTGAGTTGTGTTGCACAACCTCTAGCCACTTCATACAAACCACAGGAAAATATGGTGAGCCCGCGACGGCCGCACGGAAGAAAATGGGTACCGACTGTGAATGTCATTTCATTGTCGGACTGGATACTGGCTATCATTCAATCTTCGGAGCTATAAATAAACCATGTTGCCGTACAATATGAGTAGTATACATGAGCAACTCCGAGTTATTCACATCCAGAACTTTGAAGTAGCTTTTAAACTCTTCATTAATTGGTAAGTCCATCTTGATCGGAGATTGCTACCTATACTTTTAGTCCTAATCCTAGTACAGATTCATTTATAGATATCTAATGAGTTTACAATGAACAGTGATCCTGCGTGGGTCTATCTACTGGGTATGGCAATTAAGTTATATGCTATGACAGGAAGGGTAACCGTGAGGATGCGTGTGAGGGTATTGCCTGCGACGAGAACCGCCTTAAAAGTTGTTCGTCAACCGGGTTTCGCCTAGCTCCTGTCATATTCTGGAGATATTCAAGAGGCACGAGTTTTGGCTGATCGTACGAGCTTGAGCTGGAGGATTGTGGCAGATATTCAGATGAAGGCGATGAATCCCTGGAATGTTCGGAGTAAGGCGGTGACACGGAGTGATGGAATGATGGAGACTCTCGACGGCCAGAGCCTGGAGATGAAGACCCAAGATCGTCGTTTCGGTGAGAACTCTCAGGGCGGGTGACAAGATCTGGTGGTTGTGATGTTTTTTTACTAGGCTTGCGGTGGTCCCGTCGCATCTTGCCTGAGCGTGCGCTTCGGAATAATCCTTCGGGAACGGGGACATCGCCGATTCCGCGTATTCTGTCAATTGTATCCAGCTCGTCGAGGCGTTGTTGGCTAAAATAAGCGGCTGGTCGACGTCAATTGCTGTCATGCGCGTATTCAATTAACCACTGACTCAGGTGCCATTTGCGATCATTTCCTCGAGGAGAATCCGTTGGAAGGGATACATGGACACTGTAAGTCTGTTTGACCAGGCGTTCCGGTTGCGGTGAGTATCCTGGCATGTGCGAAGCTGATTGCTCGCGTTTCCTGTGACGATAATGACATTTAGCTGTGTGTTCACAAAATAGAGGGTTCGCTAACCGTATCATTTGTGCCCATGGTGTTATAGGATATATGAGGTCGTCACCAAAGTTTGATTCTTTTTGATGATAAAATAAGAATTCCTAAAGACATCAACATCAGAGGTTGATTTATTCTCTAGTAAAAAGAGCATACGTCTCGAACACCTGTGAAACTAGATCAGCATGGAAAGAGCGAAATGATGGAGCAGAAATACATACGACTGGGGCCCCATCCCATCCCGTCCGTCCTTGTTAATCGAGCACGTGAGTATTATTATTCTTGTGCGCCACGAGATAATACAGAAGAGTTAGCGTACCATCGCTCCATACCAAGACCAGTTGGTTCAGAATTAGCCCCCCTCTCCTCCCTGAACATGGGGTAAGCCGAGAAGACATAGAGACTAAAAACTTTGACTTGCCATACATAGACGTTCCCCGAGACAATAGACCTTCGCTCTTCAGCGTCGAGGCGGCGAGTTATCAAAGGCAAGCGTTTTGTGGCAACACCATAGAAGACCTGGAGAGCATCACGGACAGAGCGTATGCGTACGTTCTGGAGCGTTGGGTTCTGCATGGATGTGATAGAAGACAGCGGGTATGCTGAGCAAGGGTTATGGAAAAGAGCTGGCTCTAGCATTGGACTAAATAGATGTTTGTCGGAGGATATAATGGTTTACAGGGAAAGGCACGAAACGGATTTCGAATCAAAGGAAGTTATATTCGAGTTTAGATATAGCTGGGCTTGCGAATTTGGCCACATGCAAAAGTAGGGATTCCAACGTAACAGGAATTATGGAACGTTCTCACGACCCATAAGTCCTTGTCCGAAGCGCCAGCGTCACGGTGACTGATGGATGGGCATGCCATCTGGAGTGGGCGGCCAGGCTGCGAGGCGTGAAAAGCATTTATGTGTTCCTGAGACCAATCGCGATTTGGAACAAACAATCGCTGACTTCAATTTTACATCAGAGGCTATCTAAGATCAGCGATCTCGTGTAAAACTGTAAATGAACTATAAATCCCAAACCTTTCCAGTCGATGCGGCGAGGGATGATCACATATAAATATGTGTACCTGCACCTCGTTTGCTCGCTCCATCGTTCGCTGATTGCCAGGTGATATAAAAGGTGAGATTCCATGCAGTATCGTTGCATTCAATTTAGATTTCGAAATAAAAAAGACCCCCAAGTCCGAGTCTCCCTCTGCCGCCACGTAAACGCTTGGTATGCATACCTTCGCTCGCGTAGGGTTCAACACCAGCTTTTGCATCATCACGAGGGCTTTCGGAAGATCGCGGCTACGTAGTCTAACTCATTAAGAGCTTCCAAGCTCATCCAGCGATCACAAAACCTTCTGCTTAGCTTGGTTGTCGAATCACGCAGATAGACTATAATTACCTGGAGCAAAAGTGCTTGAACTCCAGTACATTATTTCGATGGATTATTGAAAAGAAACTTTCCTTGTGATAATATAATGGACCCTTGATCCGAGGTAAAGAAGAGGCGTTATCCAAGTACCCAAGGGTTTATCTAGTGATATCTACCATGTTATTCAGTTTTCATGCACTGCAAAAAAAGGCTTCCCTGGGATCATCTGTCCCAAGGAGCTGGATCGTCAAACTGCTATCTTTCCCCGAACCTGCATTAAGTCAGGGAAGATCAAGGAAGGTTTCCGCCACGAGTCGGGAAACCTGGGTGATTAACATAGGTGAAAATGAGGGTGAGTTTCGAAACCTCCTTGGTGATGTGAAATTTGGCGGTTGCGCCTGTGGGGCCAAACTTAGGAATCTCGGATCGGACTGCAAGACGGTGCACAGCACATGGCGCGCCATGCACCTAGCCTTCAGGAATCAGGTCAGGATCGCTGACCTTGGAATTTGAACAGGTGGATGAACCGCACGTTACCATGATGCTGGCATACGACGTCGAGCCAAGTACCCGTTACTTGTGGGTTTCATTGGTCAGTGACCATTCAGTTTTAGGGTAGTTTAGGTAGTTGAATATAACGCCACGGAAGTGTGACCATATTTCCTAGAGAATCGGGCTAGAGAGAAGTTAATGATGTTCCTATGTTCATTCAGGAAGGTCGAGAAAAGTCGATAGGAGAGAATAGCACTGCAGACCTACCTACATGCGACTTGAGCGCACAATTTACGTACAAATGGACACCCCGCCGCTGTCCCTATCTTGTGGGCAACATGACGGATGGGTATAGTAGGGTAGCATAAGGTTATATTCAGTGTCTGTAGACTCTAGAGTGAATTTTGGGTCCTTGGCATTGCACGGGTGAAACAACTAACGGCATTTTCTTCTGGCATTCGCAGTTCGACGGCCCCTGGGCCAACCTTGCTATCCCTAGGATAATGAAGCATGTGAAAGTGAAGTTTTGAGCATGGAAACTCCCGCAAGCTTCTACCCGAAAGATTGGCGGTCTGTGCGCGTCGGTGATAGATGAAAGCGGAGGAAGTCTCAGGGAAAGAGAGCGTCATTCGAGCTACGGGATTTGAAAGAGCGCCTGACGTTGTTGAGAAGGGTAGATTAGAAGAAGGAGGAAGATCGCAAATTATCCAAAAGCAAATTTTTACGACAAATTTTTCCACACTTGATAGGTCATAGCAAGGATAACAAGGATAGCGAGGATAGCAAGGATAGCAAAGATGTGTTTAAAACCGGCGCATAGAACTACTCAGACACATGTTCTTCAATGAAAACATATATTAATATAAAGTGACGGTTCAAGAGGGAGACTTTCACACCTGCGAGTGGCAGGACAACAGGTAGCTCCTCGGAAATTTCTGCGTAATGCGTTGTACTGCGGAAAAGGTAACGAACACACAGCGTTTTTCGAGTAAAAGGTGCTGGGTCAGTGAAACCCCGAATCTCCGACTGGAAGATTTTCAGGGTGCCGCAGGTCAAAATAATTATCAACGCACCTTGTGCCGATCAGCAGGGATGTACAGCTGCGATGAATGCACCAAAGCCTGCAAGGGTACAGTTACATCCACCTGGAGGTCTCTGGCTCCATCCTCCTTCTCTGCAGAGCCCCACGTTGCCTCCAGAATAACGAGGCCTGGAGATAATGAGCTCAGGTACTAAAAATCTTACTCTGGTTACTCACCACCTTTGGAAGTCTCTGCCTGTTGCGACTTTCTCGCCGTGTCCTTCAGAAGACTAATGACAGCTTCTTGTTCCCTGCGCCTGCCTAAATCATCTTCCAAGTCCCGCCGCGCCATACGAATGGACCTAGGGGGAAACAGGTTTAACAGGGGCGAGATCGGGGCACAAATTAGGGAGGATGTCAAGAGAAGAGAAACTTACTCAAGTCTATGCTTACGGCGGCGAGGCTTAAGTACAAAGTGATAGCCTAACACAAAGGCTAGTGAAGGAAATGCCGTCGTGCATAACGCAAGTCTGGGAGAATACTCAGAAGCGAGGACAATTGGCAATACTAGCTGTTGCTCGTGATATGCCGCTCTTGAAAGACATCCAATCAGTCTTCTACACAACACAATCGGACAAGTCGACAAACTCTAGCCGAAGAACAACACCTGTTGGATTCAAATGGGTGGCCACCGCGAAGTTCGTCACAGAAGTAGGCGACCATGTTCCCGTACAGACCCAACCCAAACCAGTTATCCCGAGTTGCAGCGCTAGCTTTAACCGCAGAGCAAGCTCGGAGAAGTGTAAACCCCATTCAGCCACAAGCTTAGGAACGATGTCCTCGAAAGCAAAGCCAATCATAGTGTAAGTAGTGCCAAATTTCAGTCCTGAGGCTGAAGGAGGACCAGATGGGTCCTTCGATTCTTCACTAAGTGCTTGGGCAGCGTCGATGCCGAAAACCTTGGGTAGAATCAAATTGAATGCGAACCGTGGATGTTTCCCCATCTCAAGTTCTAGGGAAGCAGTTTCCAAACGTCGGCGAAATAGTTGCCGATTCATTGACAGTTTCACCGAGGGATCTACGGCAAGCAAGGGATTTGTTATCTGGGCAGATATACTCGTGCCCTCCATATTATACGTTCCACTGAAACGGAAAAATTGAGGAAGAAATCCAAATGTCAACTACCAGCAGGTTAGCAAATCGATGCATGAAGGTACGAGAAAACATCACTTCTGACGACAATCTTGGGGAGAACTGGTGGCGGACGGTGCCAACAAGAACATGAGTCGCTTGTCTACCGGTGACCGAGCTTTCTACTTTAGCAGCGATATTTGTACCGTCTTTCATGGATGTCTGATCCCAGATTAGTGCTTACACATACGCATGAAATTTATCTATTCACCTGAACTTCATGTTTCACCCCAAAAGTGAGCAATTTGATATCTTCAATACGATGGGACAGCTGCTGTGTCCAAGAATCATCTTCACGACCTAGATAAGGACCGAAGAGCGATACGGCGTCGATGCCGCAGGCCAGAGAGCCTCCGGAGAGAGCGTTTGCCTGCTTGTTGAGAGCACTGAGCGAAATTTCTCCTTTCAGTTGTAGCAATAGCTTCTTGGCCTAGGGATGTTGATAAATTGAGACGCGAGATCCAGCTCACACACTCACCTCTTCCCGAGGCATGGAACGCAACTGTGAGGCCTGGACAACTGTCAAACCATTTTTGCCTGCAACATGATCGTCACAAATGTTCCAGACACACACGACAGACCTTCAAACCTATCACATCGTAGACTTCCCTGACAATTCCCCGTCAGTCGAAGCTAATAACAGATGTATTAAAATAATGAGCGTCTACCGTAGAAATGGATCGGACAGAACTAAATATGACGAGATTGGAATATTTCCCAGGACTTGAAGAAGTGTACTGCCTACCTTCGTAGGCCTTTTGAACCTCCAAGAACTTCTTTGTTGCGATGGCCTTCCGCTCTCCGTCTTGTTGCTTGTCAGGATGGAAAATTAGGGAGAGGGCTCGATAGCGTTCGTTTATGTCAGCCTGCGTCGCACTTTTGGAGAGGTTCAGCGCAGAGCTAATTCCATAACGTCAGGATTTGGAGGGTTTGGTGATAAATGCACATACGCACTAGTAGAGGTCGTTTTCGGGGTCAGGCGCGTCGCTCTGACTGTGAGTATCCATACGGTCAATGCTAGACCAACCCTTCTACGTGTCGAGCTCAATGCGGGCCGCACGGTTGACTCCGAAAAGTGACCGCGTTGGATCCGCATTGTCTCGGCTTCAGTTGACGCAGTTTCACACCGTCATGATCAACCCACTTCAAGCTTCCGTGCTGCGTTTATCTCTGCTCAGTGTCTAGTCTCTCTTGCCAGCTCTGCGGGATCTTGAGTTACAATTCATGCTGCAATGCAAAACCGCCGGTCGTAGCAAATCCGGGTAGGGAAGCGACACTGGCATTAGTCGTACGTCCGAGTCGGATTCGAGGAGGCTATCTTGCTATCCCCATCATCTCTGGACCGGCAATCCTGCGCAGGACTTGCTTTTGGTGTCAACGGCGTTGAAACGAAAGGATCTCCACATATGGATTGTCCGATGCTTCAGGCTCTGGCTCCCACCGGACCTTTAAACCTAAGAGTACATTTCGATCTTAGCCACACTTGTGCAAGCCTAGAGTCTAGGTCAATGTGAGTCTTTTTCTCGAAGTGAGGCAAATACCTCACGTCAGCTGAGATGGTCTTTCAACTCCACCACTATGCGACCATGAATTACGGGCCACTATGAGATTTCGTACGCTCTTGCTGTGGATCGGAAAAGGTCATGATGTGGGCTCCTCAGTGGTGGCAAGAGCGGCAGACCAAGGAGGCAATACCCGAACCGGTCAGTGCCAGATAAGATTCAAAGGCGGCTAGAAGAGACGAGAGGACTCAAGAAAGGCGAGCGGATACAGAACGTCGTATATTCGTGGTATGCCGGTAGTCGTGTTGAACGCAGAGCATACCGGAAGCGCGCAGAAAATCATACAAAAATTCAAGAGACTGTCGCGCGCCGCGCACCTTGAATGTTTATAATCCGCGAGGCGACCCGTTCGATCCCCGTCGTCAACATAAATTCCCCCTCCCATCTGCCCGCTAGCCTAATTGCACTATTTATATATTTATATGCAGAATCCATTCAGTGGTAAGTAACGCCAAGATTACAGGTTTTTTTCTTCTGAAATCCGCCGACGCAACATTACGCATGAAGTGACGATCGCGTGGGATTCATCCGCGTCAACTTGAGGACCATGGGTATCGAAACGCAAAATAACATGTTAAATTGGCGCTTTCTTCAGTCTCTTGGTTTACTCCTCCCATCTCAGGCACCACATGGTATCTGGGGTGTTGAATTCTATATGCTCCGATAGTTCATTCTAGTCGCCCCGAACCGACTAAGTAACATCAGCTCTTCGGGCTCCCAGAAATTGCTTCCGTCGGCGCCCTTGGACCCACCTTGTTATTGATCGAATGATTACCGCTCCTGCGCTCGCCACCGCCAGTTTGCTCTAATTTAGCTGCATACGGACTGGGAGGCTTTTTGTGTGTTTTGTCTAGAGCTCGAGATGACGCGGCCCTGTGGACTTTATTATTGAGTCAGACCTTTCTCGATAGACTTCGCTCTTAGCCGCGCCAACGTCAGTTTCGATCAGACGAGGGTGCTCGGTTTGCTCGGGGGGCTACTTATGCAGTGCCTCGACTCTCCGCCAATGCCCATCGAACTCTATCCACACATTTCAGACCATTGTTCTGACGCGAGTAGGATTCGAGAAACAATCAAGTCTTGACGGGGTAAGATGAATTCACAAGGGAAACCATACATCTACATAGACAGTAAGTAGTTACCGAGGTCGGTGCTGTAAGGCTCGATGCTTCAAGCGGTAACCAGATCCTGGCCGTTTTATGTCAAGATTCGAAACCTTCAAACGAGCCAAAAAGAATTTAGAGACGCAGCGATGCCAAGGGACGACTCTAACCTTCCCTGGCTTTGCTGGCTCCGCTGTTGGCATCAGAAATTCCGCTTCACTCCTGGAGTACAACCGTTCGGCGTCCACCTCTAACTCCCATCTATGTCCCTCTCCCACAGTTCCTTCGTCGAGTTCCACACTTTGACAACCCCAGTTCCCATACTGAAACAAAGGCAGCATGAGGTGAGAAATCCAAAAGAGAATAAAACACAACTCACTTCGCACTCGAGACCTTATTGAACGGCACCCACATGGCATCGAGGGGTCTAGGCGATGCTGATAGACCATCTTCGCCGCCACCATCGGTGAAACTGAGCTCCGGGACGGTTGATCCCTCAAAGCCACCGATTTTCAGCTTGGGTGGGGTTTCTCCACCCCGTATGATCACCCATTGGGTGCGGTAGGTCTTTCTGATATGCGAGAAAACATGGATCACATCGCCGACGGGTTTAATTGAAGTGATTTGAATGCATTCGTGCTGAGATTCTGTCTCCTTCCTCTTGGCGTCGTAGGGAAGTATGGATGGTACGACTAGCTGGGTTAGAAGTGCATGAGGAATCTTGGCTTGAGCAGTGCGCGATGTCGTTTTGGCGACATCGCTTGACGTGGGAAACTCGTATAGACCTGCCAAAAGCCCTATAAACGTCAAAAGAAATGAAAATATGGATCAATCAGTAAGAGTGACCCAGTGAACCGAGAGAAAAATGTAGTCTTGCCTCCGTCAGGCCGCCGAACCATAAGAAACATCCGCTCCTTGGGTATATTTGGAGAGCGCCATTCGATCACATTGACGATGTCAAGCTCTTCTCGAGGTTTTTTACGGTCTGCTTTCATCGGATAGGAAGTCACCCCGATTTCTTGGAGCGGGTCGCAAAGTGTGCATGCGTCCTCGATATCAGGAATCGGCTACAAGAGTGGCCTGTGAGAATGACGGCTTTACATTAGAACGGCGGAAGTGGAAGTACCTTGTGGCCTGACTTCGAGACCTCATAAGCCCTGCACCAAAGACGAATGGGACATGCTTCACAGTTCGGCTCACGGACCTTGCATACCGTACTTCCCAGTTCAATGAGGGCTTGGTTGATATCTCCAGGGTACCGGGTCGATTCAAGGGTGGATTCTGGCGAGCTCGCGCGTTGAGCAGATGAAACCTTGATGTGCTCTGGAAAAATAATTTAACAATTTGGTGGGTAATATATATTGCTGGAATGCAAGAGACTCACTTTTCGGTTTAACCATGGCAGCGGCGGCACCCCAGAGAATATCAAGGGTTGCCTTTGACTTCGGAGGGGCATGCACGGCGAGGAATCTACTCATCAGACGATGAACATTTCCATCCAACTAGGTTTGATATTTCTCGTAAGAGGACATATTTATGTCTCAATCAAAACGAAACAGGGCTTACTACAGGTACGTGCTCTCCGTAGGCTATCGAGCAGATGGCACCAGCGCTGTATCGCCCAATCCCTGGGATATTGGCCTCCATGTCTTTCGCATTATCTGGAAGCCTACCCTGATATTTTGCAACAGCCTTCTGAGCCCCAGCAAGGAGACGGCTCGCCCTAGAATAATATCCAAGTCCTTTCCACAGCGCGTTTACCTCGTCGACGGTCGCTGCAGCCTGGGACCGTGGTGTCAGAACAGAAGTTTCTTGAGCATCCCGAAATCTCTTACAAGATCGCGAATGGTCGGGAATCTTCATCTATAGTTAGAAAGATTTGTTGAATAATATGTCAAGGTTGAAACGAACTTTTCCATCCAACGTGTATAGTACGGGATTACTGTCGCCACTTGAGTTTGCTGCAACATGATTTCAGATACCCATACCTGCGAAAAGGGTTCTGAGAAGCCATCTAAGAGCATGACAGAAGACAGACGCGAACCTCGTACGCTCTCTGAGCCCGCTCATCTGGTCCTAAAAGAGGGTTATACGGCTTGCGCCAGGGCATACCGCGTGAGGCGTGTACACCTGCATACCATTGAAGTAACGCCGTTTGTACCTCCAAGGGTGAATGAATTAGGTGTATTGAAGCGGAATGTGAAATCTTCGATTTCTCAGTGTGCTGAACAGCTGAAGGAGATTCGAACGCGTCCGGCGAGGACTTTTGTCTAAATTTTGACTTTTTAGCCTTCTTCTTGGGCGACGGTTCGTAGCTCGAAGCTTGGGAATCGGATTCCTCGAAGTCAGAGCTTTTATCACCAAGTTTTCGTTTTGAGGCAGTAGAAGAACCGGCCTGAGGCTTTCGTTTGGCTGGCATTGCGCCAGGGTTGAAGACAGTTCAATGGAGTGTGAATGTAGCTGTTTTGCACTGTGAATCAAATCCTGAGCATTCCAGCTTGATGACACGAAAAGGCGCGTGCCAGTAGTCTCTATGACGCCAGTAGCCAATAGAGGAGGGTTGGAACTTATCGAAGCAAGGCCAATTCAAATGCTCATGACATACATATGGCGTCCACGTGTCCAGATCGCCCGACGCGTGCGGCGCGCTCGGTGAGCGCTTAATCGGGATCATTAGGTTGCATGCATCATGCGTGGCACCTAGCCAAACTCCAGGTTGGTCCCCAGATTTTACGAATGACCAGCGTGATCACGTATTCTGCGGATGGTAGTGGAACGGGTTAAAGGTGTGTTGTGGAGCGCGCTTGCGTCCCCACTAACTCGATGATTGTTATTTTCGGACGCGATCACTAATTTTACTGACTACAGGGCGATAACATGATTACCTAGACTCAATCCCAACAATGCAGACAGGTAGATGTGCGCCACTCCATGCGTTGGGATTCTGATGATAATAAATAGCAAGAATGTGTCCTGTTATATGGTGATGTATATGGTACTGAGGGTGGTTATGAATTTACGCGCTTCATTCAGGGAGATAACACGGAGTTTTGAGAATTCTGCGCTGAGCCGTATCTACTCTTCCCTATATTCCTAATGAAATTTCAAAACTCTGTACATATAAATAAGTAAATCGTATTGGCATGCTTCATTTTCTGCAGTGCCCATGTCTGTTAAATTAAAGTTCAACCGACTGATGCATTACTGCACAAAGTTTGGATCTCGATCTGCTTCAAGTGGAAAGGCAGGATTTTAACCATATTTTCACGGTTTAGACGGTTTACGGACGAGGATGTATCTTTAGATACTTACAATCAATAAATCCTCGAGTATTGGACGACGACAGTGATATCGTGCCAGGGGGTTGGCGCATGAGATTCATCAGTGGCTGTGTAGGTCTGAGCTTTGCTTACCTCAGCAATCGCCACGTCTTGAAGAGTTGACACGACTGTGCTCTGGAACTCACCTCCACCATGTCGTCCCGTATCAGCCTTGCTCGCCCTCAGCCCAACAGTTTCAGCGGCGACCCCCATGGTCTGTCAAACTCACGGCCATCGTCAGGCTACCGCGCCGCCAACCCCGACGACCCTATCGAGAAACTCAAGGCCTTCAGCCACCAAGTGGAAGACAACATCGCAATCCATTCACAACCCCTGAAACCCCATTTGCCGGCTATTGGGCGCTTTCTCATTGTTGTTACTTTCTTAGAGGACGCGTTGCGGATTATGACGCAGTGGAGTGATCAAATCTGGTATTTGCAACAGTAAGAATTGCCCCCCCACTGAGCGCTCTTTGACCGCTTAACATTCGTCGTTTCTAGACACCGAAAATTCCCATGGGGCATCTCTCATTTATTCCTCATGATCAACGTCGTGGTGCGCACTTTGCTGCTTGGGTCTCAAATGACTTTGACCAAATGCAATACTGATAGACCATGCTGAGCGGTTCCGGAGCTATCATGCTTAAGCGTTTCACTGAGTACGCTGTCGCTGGTCTTCTCGCCGTTGTGGTCATTCAGGGCTTCGGCTACGGTCTCATTTTCGACCTCAACTTCTTCCTGCGCAACTTGAGCGTCATTGGTGGTCTTTTCATGGTGTTCAGTGACTCTATGGTCTCCAGGAAAGCCCTGTTTGCCGGTCTCCCTTCTATAAGTGAGACAGATCGCAAGAAATAGTATGCCTATTCTCTTTCTGCCCTGTGGATTGCATGCTCATTCACTGCAGCTTCCTTCTTGCGGGTCGCGTCCTCTTGATCTTCCTGTTCCTTGGCTTCATCCTTCAGGGCGAATGGAGCATTGCACGTGTCTTTGTCTCCATCTTCGGTCTTGCTGCGTGTATCATGGTTGCTGTCGGCTTTAAAGCAAAATGGTCGGCTGCGTTCCTTGTACTCGTACTGAGCATCTTCAACGTGTTCGCCAATAACTGGTGGGCTGTGCACTCCGCACATCCTCAACGTGATTTCCTCAAGTATGTGCTAATCGCTTGAACTTGTCGCTTCACAACTGACACGATCCACAGATATGATTTCTTCCAAACGCTCTGTTTGTCACTCTTTCTGTTGACCTGGTAAACGCTCATCTAACCAAATCTCTATTTTTTGTTTAGCGATCGTTGGTGGTCTGATCCTCCTCGTCAACATGGGACCAGGTAAACAGTATATTTTTGTATATACATCAAATTTTGCTCACATCTCTCGAAGGTGGCCTATCCGTCGACGAAAAGAAGAAGACATATTAGGATGTTCGCGGCTCATCGCACGTTTGGTTTGAACTTGCTGAGAAAGGCATGACAGTCTAGAGTTCATCCGGTTTACTATAATGTGCCCTCTATTTATGTCTTCGCGCACAAAAAACTATCATACTATCCCGCATCTACCAGGAGCCTGGAGTTGAACCTAAGCGGTAAGACCAACCACTGATCTCTACGACTGTGTCTTGACGACAACACTATACGCAACATCATTTTTTCCGCTTTGCTTTGGTATGATGGACGCCGGACGTCCAGACAACGTCACCAACATGGGAGACCGGGATTGTAGATCCGCAACGTTGAATAATTTCTAAATTTGAATGAGATTGTTCATCATGACGTGCTGACATTCCTGTCCCGACGACGCCCACGGTTGCCTTCCTCACCCAGAGCCTTGAGATGTGTTGGGATATAATACGAGCTGAGAGCTGAGCCGAAGCGACTGGGGAGGTTCTGATTCAAATTCAAACTGATTTCAGGTAGAAAGTTTTCCCCCACGGTGACGTCGACACTGATCGAAAAACGTGACTGTGTTTTTCCAAGCTGACATAAGCGGATTTTTCCTGAGTTCACCTGCTCAAATCTCGCAAATCCTTCGTTCTTGTTGGCCATGGCAAACGATGTGAAGGTCTACACAGTCAACGGAGCTACTGCGGGGTCCTCCTCCTCATTACCGGATTGGTTAACCCGCAAAAGGGCTGCCAAGGGCAAAGGGAAACGTGCCATTCGTGAGCAGGTAGAGGGCACGATTGAGCTAATCCAGGGCTTTGAATTTCCCGAGGCTAGCAACAGAATTAAAACCACTCGTGACGGGCATCATGTTATCGCCACTGGAACTTATAAACCGCAGATGCGCGTTTGGGATCTGGATCAATTGTCCCAGAAGTTTGAGCGACACACAGACGCAGAAAACGTTGATTTTGTTGTGCGTGAGTTGTCTTATGGTAGTACCAATATTCAGTTCTAAGGTTGATAGTTTCACCTCATCACAGACCCTCTCTGACGACTGGACGAAATCAATACACCTTCAAAACGACCGGACGATTGAACTACACACTCAGGGCGGTTTCCATTACCGTACACGAATACCCCGCTTCGGCCGGTCTCTTGCATACCACTTTCCCTCTTGCGATGCCTATTTCAGCGCCTCTGGTAGTGAAATATACCGTCTTAATCTCGATCAAGGACGATTCATGACACCCCTCGAACTGAAAAGTGAAAACGGAGATATTCCTGGTGTTAATGTGATAGACATCAATCCTGCGCACCAGCTTCTCGCCTTCGGTCTCGAAGGACACGGTTCCGTACAATTTTGGGATCCACGCTCACGGTCCAGTGTTGGGACCCTGAGGGTGCCCAAAGGCAGACTCATGCCTGAATCTGCTGTTGTGGATAACTTGTCTATAACGGCCATCGCCTCGCGTTCAGACGGACTAACTTATGCTATTGGCACATCGACTGGACATACGTTACTTTATGATATCCGTTCAGCGAGGCCTTTTGCCACGAAAGACCAGGGCTATGGGCTGCCCGTTAAAAATGTTGCTTGGATTGATGGTGGAAGTAGGATGGCTGGCGATGGTATGGTCATAAGTGCAGACAAGAAGGTCATCAAAATCTGGGATCGCAATACTGTACGTATCATGCACTCAGATATTCTGTAGCATCTGATCGACCGTTTAATTAGCCCAGCACAAACTTTGCGTCTATAACACCAGCACACGACCTCAACGATTTGCACCACGTCCCAGGAAGTGGGCTTCTTATGACCGCAAACGAAGGCATCCAGATGGCTACCTACTACATCCCTCAGCTGGGTCCTGCGCCCAAGTGGGCTAGCTTCCTCGAGAATATCACCGAAGAGATGGAGGATCAGACCACCCGCTCCGTTTATGAGGACTTCAAGTTCGTCGAACGCACCGAACTCAAAAAGTACGCCTTGTTAAATCCACGCACCACACTAGGCGACTAACTTTGTTTATCTGCGCAGACTTGGCTTGGACCACCTTGTGGGAACGCCTACCCTCAAGCCATACATGCATGGATATTTCATCTCGCTCAAGTTGTACGATGCCGCGCGACTCATTGCGAACCCTTTCGCATATGCGGAGCACCGGGAGAAGATGGTACAGGAAAAAATGGACAAGATGGCGGAGACACGCATCCGTGCGAAGAAGGGCGTCGGCGTCAAAGTCAACAAGGCGCTTGCGGAGAAGATCCTTCGGGAAGAAGAGAAGGCGAAGAAGAGGGAAGAACGGCGGAAGCAGCGCAAGGCCGCGAGGAGCGAGGAGGATATGGAGGTGGACGAGGATGCAGAGGAGGGAGAGGAGGAAAAGCAGAGGCCCAGTATTCTCAGCGATCCACGTTTTGCAAAAGTGTTCGAGAGCGCAGAGTTTGCAATCGACGAGAATAGCAGGGAGTACGCACTGCTTAATCCGTCATCCGCGGCTCAGAAGAGGAATGGCTCCAGGCCTAAAACTGCTGTCGAGGATGAAGAGGAAGAGAGTGATAAATACTCATCAGACGGCCTGGGCAATAGTGATAGTGATAGTGAGGATGGGGATGGGGATGGCAGCGGTAGCGACAGTAGTGACGCTGGAGGTTAGTTTTCTTTTTCACCTCCCGTTCTGCGCATGCCTTAACATTATCTCATTTACAGAACTCACTAAGTTCGATCCCCGTTCCCGCCCCGGTCAGAAAAACGTGCGTGTGCAAGAAGCCTATGATCGCACACGTGAGCGCAATCGCCTCGCCGGGCGCACGCCCAATGTCAACCTAGTTCCTTTGCAAGCCCGGACGGGCGGCGCTCGCGGCGCCGATAAAAACGCTACCTTTGGGCAGCGACGGATGGGGCCCACGAGCTCTACAGGTGGCAAGAAACAGTCTTCGGCGTCATCGGACATGCGTTTCACGGCAGATGGCGGGATGGAGATGAGCTGGGTACCATCCAGCGGTCCTGCCGACGCAGATGACATGTTGATCGGTGGAGGTCCACCAAAGAAAGGAAAAACGAAACGCCAAGGAGTGGAGTCGTTTGGCGCGGGTATGGAGAGGGGAGGGGAGGGCCAGTCTTCAGTTGTTGGCGAGAGTGACAGGAAGGGCAGGACACAGAGGCGAAAGGGGGTGCGGAGCGGCAGCAAAAATGTATTCCGTCGTATGGACGCATAGTTCTTTTCCGGTTTATTTGTTTGTGAGGATCTCTTCTTCGCTGACATGCATGGTACATCCTCTTCTGATCTTTAATATCACTATACTATATTATGATTGTATAGGACATGTAGTACATCACATGTGTAACGTGTGGGTGATCAAGAAACGGGCATCATTGTGGTTTCACAACAACTTTCACCGCTCCTTTGCTGTTCATTTTGTCAAGCGCCTTTTGGTAATCTTTGATTGCGAATGTGTCAGTGACCTAGCCATATTATTAGAAACTGGTGTACCGTCACGAATCAGATGTTGGAAATCAGGGACATACCATGCCCTTAACCCGGATTTTACCACTATCAATGTACTCTACGGCACGAGGGAAGCAATGCGTTTGTGCGAAAGAGCCGATTATCTGCATAGTATGACCCTTAGTTAGGTACGGTCGCTCGCGGAAGGAAAGTGCTCACCCTAATCTCATCGCCGAATATCTTCGAAGGTGCCCAGTGGACTAGTGCGCTGTTTGAATAAACGCCATAAACCATCAGGGTACCTCCTCGGCGAACAAGATGGATTGCGTCGTTGGCAACCTTCTCTGATCCTGTCGCCTCCACCTTGAACGAAAAGAGCGTCAGATAAACCGGCGCATAGGTAAGGTACACGGAACCCACAACCACATCGAAACCGAGGGGGTTTGCCTTTCTAAATGCATCCCACTGAGGTTCTGGGTTCTCCCGGTCGAGTTCAAGGTACTCATCCCCGCAATTCAGCTCTTGCGCAACGCGCGTCTTGATACCTTTATTGGCAGCGATGACCACTTTTGATGCGCCGTTATGCTTCAGAAGTTGTGCCAGGATAAGACCTGATAATATTTTTTAGTATTTTCAGAACCTCCGGCAAATGATATTGATCACCAGTTGGGCCTGCACCGATCACCAATACGTCTACGCCAACGGGGGCGTTCAGCTTGTCGAGGCCATGGATCGCGCAGGCAGCAGGCTCGATGAGAGTGGCCTCTTCATCAGAGACATTTTTAATTTTGTAGACCTTCTTGCTTTGTCTAATGAGACGTCAGTGCCGAACTGCGCCACATGTAATGCGCAACGTAGGCTTACGCTGAAACGTATTCCGCAAAGCCCCCTGCGATGGTTACACCGAGGCTATTGAAATTTGCACACAAAACATGCTGTCCGCGCCTGCAGAAAAAGCAGGTTTCACACTAGTGCAGGTTATCGATGAGATATGACATTCGAGTTGTGAAGGATGATGACATACGAGGACCGTTGGGTCAACGACGCATCGATCACCAATTGCGAGATCTTCTACTACTCCTTTCCCCACTGCAGTAATGGTGCCAACAATTTCATGCCCCGGCACAAGCTGAGTAGCGCATCAACTTAAGGTTTAAGGGACACTCAAAGTCAAAAATTTACCGGAAATTTTCCAATGAATTCACCCTGTAGTATTGATAACCTTTTCAGTGACCTTTACTGTTGATATTAACAGAGTCTGTAGAAAACAGACCTCAGCCAAGTGGTGATCGGTACCACAGACACCGCAGCACGAGACTAGGATAGATACGTATTAAATAACCGAAGGCTACTCCACCAAGGTGATAAAGAACCTTTGATGAGAACCTGGTCGTCTGCTATCTGGGGAACTTCCTGCTTCACGATTTCAAGCTGGTGCGCCTAGTAATCGCATAAGCCTATTTCGTTAGTTTAGGTTTAGGCTACATAATCGCACCGCGTAGTAGAGTACTGCGTCCATGGTGATCGAAATGGTGAAGGGAATGGTGTACAAGATAAACCTTTTAGATTTAATTGTAACATTGGGTTGGATCAATCAGCGGTCTCGAGTCGGGCCGTTTCCGGGTCGCAGGAACTTCGGTGGAGCTGACGAGCCTCCCTCCACGAGTAAATCGGATAAGATCCCACAAATCCAGTTGCAAGCGCTACGTAGCGCCAGTGCATTGGCATTTGACACACCACGCGTTTCTTCCCTACTAGTTCTGAGAAACGTAGCGGACAAGGCCTAGGTCTGAAAAAGTGATTATCATGCAGCATTTCTAGCTAGAAATAGTGACCGAAGAATGGAATAGAAGGTGAAGAGTACATTAAGTAGCCTGAGGCTCGGCGCTCATTGGTCTACCCTAACATGATCATGCATTCGTACTACGTACGTCGTAGACTGCGTATTCATTTTGTCTGTGCTTGGCAATGGCATTGATGCCCTAATCGGATATCGCCATTTCAACACCGCGACTGTCATGACCGCCGTCGCGGATGACCTCCTCAGCGAGCAGCTTATCGCGCAACTATTACAAAATGACCTTGCAGATCTCGAATCCTCAATGCAAGCCGAAAAGCTGCAGCTCGACCAAGTCATAGCTGTCTCTGGTGGCGCCCGGGGCCGCAAAAGTCCCAAAGACTCGAGCGACGCGTTGGCAGCCCCAGACACGGATGCTGAACTTGCTCTCCGCATGTATATATCTGATGCGCAGTTGATCAATGACGGAGAGTATGCGCAGGCGATTCAGAGTCAGACGTCTGCCGCAGATACGGTCGATTGGCAGTACGCACAAAGACTTGCTGCGAATGAAAGGTTAGCTTGTCACTTTTCTAGTCAAACTGAAGGGACTTTATGTCGCTTTCAAATAGGAAAATTAGCCTCGACGCGGAGTTCGCCCGCCGATTACAGGCCATCGATGACCAGGGTCAAGATATTGACGCCATTGTAGACGCTGAGAGGTATTTATCACAGGTTGTGTATAATATTCATGAATTAGATCTTGAATTCGTTTATTAGTATCCTTGGAAAGGATATAGCAAGAATTGATCCTAACGCAACCATCGACAAAGGCCCAGTTTCCAGTAGGTTATGTCCCATTCCATAACCTCAATCTTGTTTATATCAATTTCTCTTTATGCCCTATCTATCAAGTCAAGCGAGAGGAAGTTGCTAAGACGTCAGCATCCAATGGTAAAGGGAAGGGCCGGCAATCTTCCTCGGAGCAAAGTAACTATGACGAATCTTCTGGTATACCTATCTTTTCACTTCCCTTCACTTTCATTCCTAAAAATGCCTTAATCTTCATTACTCAGAAGAAGAAGAACCACCCAGCCTCAATAGCATCCCCTACCCCATTTGCGGCATATGTATGGAGCCTTTCCTAGCAACGCATTCACCTTTCGCTGCAGTTCTATCCGCGAACTCCTCTTCGCGACTCCCCTTTGGTTTGCGCCTACCGTGCCCTCAAGAGCACTCCTATTGCATCTCGTGCATGTCTTCATACATCCAGAACAAGCTCGACCCAGACGGGACAGGTATTGGCAAGACCAGCGCTATTGTGTTCCCGATCAGATGTCCAGAGTGCTTGATCGACGAGTGGCCGAGGGGAATCGAGGACGACGTCGCACAGAGGGTACTTGGGCAGGACGGGATGGTGCAATGGGTCCGTTTCACTTCTCATTCTTCGCCATGTGGTCGGGCATGACAGGCCTCTTAGCATCACCAAAAACTCCTCGATTCGATTCCGCGTTTGTTTTGTCCAAACCCGAAGTGCTCGTCGCTTGTGGAGGCAGATGAAGATAATGAGGATCCACAAGCGACGTGCCCTTCTTGTCAGAAACTTATGTGTGTGCCTTGTCGCACGGCATGGCATGCAGGTGAGAAATATGATGCTCGTGCTTTCTTTCCTGATTTTTGTGAAATCCTAGATCTTACATGCGAGGAGTACCAGGTATGCATTATCGGCCTACCTCGAAGTCTCTATGTCTTGAAAGAATAACACGTAATAGGCTCTTCCCCTGGACGAGAGATCGCCAGAGGACCGCCTCTTGTTAGACCTAGCGAAGGTAATCGTTTTAATTGAGTGACATTCAATATCTCCTTATTTATTTTTTACCTCCAGGCTGAGCAATGGAGACGCTGCCCTAACTGCGCTGTATATTTCCTCCACTATTTCATACTCTTTTCAGTACTAAAATACACAACAGGTGATTGTAGAGCTTGTTTCCGGATGCAACCACATGACGTGCCGTTGCGGTTTCCATTTTTGCTTCAAATGTGGATGTCAGTGAACCGATGACTTTGTCATTTGCTCCCTGAATTGATTGGATAATTCCAACGACAGCTGCAACCACACCGCAAGGTAGATGCAAACGCGTTCCTCCCTGCGAACTGTGGGACGAGGAGATGCTGTTAGAAGAAAGAGAAAGACGGAGGAACCCTCCACCACCTAACCGGCCCCCTGTGCCCCAGCCCATAGCCGTGCATCAATTGGCCCCGCCGCCGCCCCCTCCATACGAAAATCCTCTACAAGGCTATATACCACCTGAGCAACGGGGCCAACATAATCAACTCAACTGGATGGACGACCCTGGTGAGCTGTCTCGCTCGTTTCTCAGACCCGTATTCATCTTTTATCAGATGTGCTCTCTCTGAAGCATTGGTTCACGGCGAACATGGTCAATGCACTGACTTGTGGCTACTGCGATCTACGCCTCAATTCATTGGCGGACCTACGTTACCACCTGGCGCATGTCCGGCGCCATCCCGTTTACACATGCTGTGGGCGGTTCTTCAAGCGTCGGGTGGACTTTGAAAAGCATGTAGCGTCCAAGGGCTATGATCATGACCACCAGATGGTTCATGACTAGCTGTTGTGTAAAATTAGTGTCTGTAAAAATACAAACCCGGCACATACGCCTTACTGTGTATTGGATTGGTATTGGACGTTCTTTCCGTCCCAAATCAGGTCGACAGTATGGTTCGGCTATCTTCGGTCGATCACTTGTGGTGTTTCTCAAAGAGGTAAGCGAGATTTGAGTCATGCAAAAAATTAAATGGTCCCAGAACACCACAGTCTACAGTTACCTCGTTGAACGCACTTAGACTTTAACATTTTCCCAAGTCCAGGAAATGGGGGAGGAACGTCTTGCCAGAGTTCTGGCCCGATTACAAAATCTTCCCTCGATATCACTGCCCACGGATTACCCGAGACCCTCTGGCGTGAACAAGGTCATCGAGGCTGCACATCTCGCCCAACTCTCGGAGCAGACGTCTCTGAGTTTGCTTAAACTCGTGCTTCACAACGAGCATGAAGATAGCGACGAAGAAGAAGAGCACATCAACGCCAAACGTCCGTCCGCATTTCACCTATTGTTGGCAGCTTTCACGGTTCTACTTCATCGCTACACCGGAGACACGGATGTGGTTATTGGATCTTCTTCTGCTACCAAGCGCGATCCATTGGTTCTTCGTCTATCTGTGGATCCCACCGATCCTTTCTGGGCCATTGTGCGGCGCGTGCAGCAAGTGGAGCGGGAGGCGGAGGACGATGCGATCCCATTCGAAGTCCTGACCAAAGCGCTCAGCAAGGGCAAGGAAGATGGTCCTGAGGCGCCACTCTTCCGCGTTCGTTTCTTCGACGAGACAGACCAGCCACAGGACACTTTCATTCGCTCTACCAGTGTCACCTCTGATCTTACTATATTCGTGACTCGTCCACCCGTATCCAATGCGCGCTCGTCGCTCGCGCCTCAAATTTCTCTCAGGATTCTCTACAACTCCCTCTTGTTCACCTCTAATCGTATCACATCTATCATCGACCAACTTTCAGTACTTCTCCGCAAGGTATCGACCGTCCCATTGGCCCCCGTGGGCTCCGTCCCGCTTTTAACGCCTGCCCAGCGTGCTAAACTCCCTGACCCCACTGCTAACCTAAACTGGTGTGACTGGAAAGGTGCCATCACGGATGTGTTTTCGCGAAATGCGCGCCAGTGGCCTGATCGGCCGTGTGTTGTCCAGAGTGTCCCCGCTGCATCACTAGAGGATGTGCAGGAACGCATCACGTACACTTATAGAGATATACTCCGCGCAGCCAACATTCTGTCACACCACCTTATCAAGGAGGGCGTACAGAGGGAAGAGGTCGTAATGATCTACGCCCACCGCAGCGTCGATCTTGTCGTTGCGGTTATGGCGGTGCTTAAAGCCGGTGCTACCTTCTCCGTCATTGGTGAGGCCTTTCCGCCATAGATCGCCTAATAGGCTAATTCGTCGTTCCAGACCCTGCGTATCCCGCGTCTCGACAGATCATCTATCTTCGAGTGGCGCAACCACGCGCATTAGTGGTCCTCAAGGGTGCTGGCACTATCGGTCCATCAGTCCGTGAATTCCTTGCGACCGAACTCAAGATCCGTGTTGAAGTTCCCGCACTGGAAGTCCTTCCCGGCGGTACCATCGTCGGCGGATTAGACGAAGGCGGTTTGGATGTCCTCCAGTCTCACAAACAACTCGGGGAAACAGATCCTAATGTTACTCTAGGACCCGACAGCGTCGGTACACTGTCGTTTACGAGTGGAAGTACGGGTATTCCCAAGGGTGTCAGAGGAAGACACTTCAGCTTGACGCACTTCTTCCCATGGATGGGAGAACGATTTGGCCTTGATGAGAACTCCAAGTTCACCATGTTAAGCGGTATTGCCCACGATCCCATCCAGCGTGATAGTAAGATATCTTCTTTGGACTTGATGTCAAACACCTTACCATTTAATCAGTGTTCACACCTCTTTTCTTCGGCGCACAGTTACACGTCCCCACAGCTGATGACATCGGTACACCGGGACGTCTGGCAGAGTGGATGGCCGCGAGCGACGTCACAGTGACCCACCTTACACCCGCTATGGGTCAGCTTCTTTCGGCCCAAGCCACACGCCAGATCCTGTCTCTGCGCAACGCATTCTTCGTCGGAGACGTTCTGACGAAGCGTGACTGTCTCCGGTTGCAATCGTTAGCCGCAAACGTACGCATCATCAACATGTATGGCACCACCGAGACCCAACGTGCAGTCTCTTACTTCGCGATCCCGCCGGTTTCAGAGGACTCGACCTTCCTCGCGACACAGAAGGACATCATGCCCGCCGGAGAGGGTATGATCGATGTCCAACTGTTGGTCGTCAATAGGAATGACAGGAACATCCCTTGCGCCGTGGGTGAAGTGGGCGAGATCTATGTCCGTTCCGGCGGTCTGGCAGAAGGCTATCTCGATACAGACGCGACTGCTGAGAAGTTTGTTACCAACTGGTTCTCTGCCAGCCATGTGCATGGACGTCGCGACACAATCATGCATCCCGTCGACACGCTCGCCGGGCCGGAGGCGCTGTACTGGAAAGGAATCCGCGACCGCATGTACCGCTCCGGAGACCTGGGCCGCTACCTTCCTGACGGGATTGTAGAGTGCACCGGGCGTGCGGATGACCAGGTTAAGATCCGTGGGTTCAGGATTGAGCTTGGTGAGATTGACACCCATCTCAGCCAGCACCCACTTGTGCGCGAGAATGTGACGCTCGTAAGGAGAGATAAGGATGAGGAGAAGATCCTCGTGAGCTACTTTGTCCCGCTCGATGCGCCCGACCTCGAAGCGTATGCCAGCGACATCCCGGAGGAGGAAGAGGATAAGGGCCTGACAAGAGGTATACGCAAGTATAGGCGCCTCATCAAAGACATCAGGGAACATTTGAAGAAGAAACTTCCCAGCTACAGCGTCCCAACATGTAAGCCATTCGTTTTACTAAGTTGTGTGTTCTTTTAAAGATGTGTGTATTCAGTGTTCGTCCCACTGAGGCGCATGCCATTGAACCCCAATGGAAAGATCGACAAGCCTGCCCTGCCTTTCCCCGATACTGCGAGTGCCGCAACGACTGCACCGTCGGCAGACAAAGTCTCGTCGACGGAAGACACAATGCGCAACATCTGGGCTAGTATCTTGCCCAATGCTCCCCAGCCCATCCCCACTGATGAAAGCTTCTTCGATCTCGGGGGCCACTCCATCTTGGCCACACGCCTCATCTTTGAAATCCGCAAGGTCTTCGTCGTTAACGCCCCCTTGGGCCTGGTTTTCGACGAACCAACCATCGCAGGCCTTGTCAAGGCCGTTGACATGCTCCGCAATGCTGATCTGGGGCTGGAGACAAACGCGACCCCAGCTGTCACTGGGGCACCCCCAGACAAGCTGGCTGTTGCGCCCGTGGTATATGGACAGGACTACCTCAACCTTGTACCACAGCTTCAGACTTCGTATCCTGCCCCGGCTGACTTCACCACTCGCCCGATCACAGTGTTCCTCACGGGTGCGACGGGTTTCTTGGGTGCCTTCGTTCTCGCCGACCTGCTGGGTCGACAGGAGAGGGTCCAGAAGGTCATTTGCCTTGTTCGTGCATCGACACAGGAAAAGGCATTGACGCGCCTGCGAGAGGGCTCCACAGACAGGTGTGTTTGGAGCGACGAGTGGGTGTCTTCTGGGCGACTCGAAGTCGTCACAGGAGATCTCGCGCTTGATCTCTTCGGGCTCGGTCAGGAAGATTGGAATCGGATCGCCGGCGAGGCAGATGCTATCCTTCACAATGGTGCACTGGTCAGTATATCCGTCAACCCCCCTTCACTCGAGTCACTAGTCACTGTTCGGCACACGTTCTGACCCCCTCGTGTGTAGGTACACTGGGTATACCCATACGAGAAGCTTCGCGCTGCAAACGTCCTTGCTACTCTGACTGCGATCAATCTCGCGGCGACTGGGAAGCCCAAGAACCTCGTATTCGTGTCCTCGACGTCAGCGATCGACACTGACCATTATGTGCAACTTTCGGAGTCACTACGTGGCCGCTCGCAGTTCGCGGGTGTGCCAGAAAGTGATGATCTCGAGGGTGCTAAATCCGCGCTAAAAACAGGCTACGGCCAGACCAAATGGGTCTCTGAGAAGCTGCTGTTTGAGGCTGGCAGGCGGGGTCTTCGCGGACATATCGTCCGCCCCGGATATGTCGTGGGTGATTCACGCACAGCAGGTCTGGACCTTCTTTTTTTATATCTCCCCTCGATACGGCGTTCTGATATTTTTGGATCTGCTTCTATCCAGTGACGAACACGGACGACTTTATTTGGCGCCTTGTGAAGGGGTGCATCCAGCTTGGACTTGTGCCGGACATGAACAACACGATCAACATGGTGCCTGTCGACCACGTCGCACTGTGCACCACGCTCGCGGCGGTGTCACCGCTGCCCGACGCGCCCATGTCGGTGTGCCATATCACGGCCTCGCCGCTGCCCACGTTCAACGGCATGCTGTCGGCGCTGAAGCAGTACGGCTTCGCGACGGCGCCGTGCGAGTACGTCGTGTGGCGGCGCAAGCTCGAGCAGCACGTCATGGAGGCGCAGGACAACGCGCTGTTCCCGTTGCTGCACTTCGTCCTTGACGACCTGCCCACGAGCACCAAGGCGCCGGAACTCGACGACTCCAACACAGCGGCGCTGCTCAAACAGCATCCTGTGGCCGGGGAGCTTGCGACGACGGTGTCTGAGCCTCTCATGGGGCTGTATCTGGCCTGGCTCATTGCGGCGGGCTTCTTACCGCCGCCGTCAGTCGCCGCGCCAGAAAAGCAATTGCCTTCCCTACCTAATGCGGGGACCGTCAAGGCGGCTGGTCGGAGTGGTGTATAAACTCAGGTTTGCGAGCAAAATGATAACAAAAATAATGTAATAGTACACTGTATCTTTTGGTTGGTAAAATGGGAATCTGAAATATATCTATTTTCTTTTTTTCTTTTTCTTTTGGTGGTGCTATACTGACAACTTCTACATAAGTGAGCCTCGCCGTCCGGCTTTTCTCGACGGGGATTCCACCCCGTGTCGCATATTGTCATATCATAGTTCATAGGTTTTAAGAGAGATTTTTGTTTCACCCCGAGGAAATGTTTCATACACGCGTGCGGTATGAAGCCATTGTCCAATCTCTTTGATGTTAGAATGTGCCATTACTGAAGTAAAAGACTTGTTGCGAACTGCTTCATCTTCTTTATTCATGTCCCGCAAAACACTGATTATACGACTAGTACTTTACTTTATACGTATGTATGGTACCATAACACCAAACCCACGTCTCCCAAACCAAAAGAAAAGATCGACATCCTCCAAGTCTAATGCGGAGGTTGAGATATCTAGTACTGAGGACTCTGAAATCGCCCCGTGGCCTTTCGTGGACTGCACACTCGAAATCTAGATCTGGTTCCCGGTATATTCGCGCTCTAGTGGTGCTGGGTCACCGAGAGCTCTAGTTGTTCATCTCGACACCCGAATCGCTCTCACTCTCTCCGTCTTGGTATACGGGCCGTGCGGCTGCGACGCCATACGCGTTCTTGTAAAACACGACCGAGCCTTCATCTTCCACAAACTGTAGAGCGACTTCAGGAAACGCTCCTTCCAGCTATCAAGGTAGAACCCACCTTGCACTCGCGCAGCACGCGATACACTTCCATCCAGCCTCCCGGCGCGCCCTGACGATAGATGCCGGCGCCCTCTAGTTTCTTGCGTAGAGCCGCGGCAGCTTCCCATCTAATCATCATCGACAGCTACGATCAGAAAACATAGCTGCATGTGCGAAATTTGTCGAACTTACGCATGGTAGTGGGGGATCTTGCTCGTCAAGTGGTGCAGGACATGGGTCTCCGAAATACCGTTGGTAGCGTGTGCGGCGATCCAGCCCATGACAGGTCCTAGGTCACCGAGGAGAGACCGGTCAAGGGTAGAGAGTGCGCCGCGCTGGAAAGTGAACACATCTGCACGGTAGTGAGGAATGAGGGGGTCGGTGTGCTGTAGGAATGTGATCAGCACGAGCCAGTGGTTGACCCTAGATGTCAAAAGGAAGTGAAGTTAACGTCAGCGAAAGAGGTAGTATGTATGACGCTTGATGCGTACCAAAGATAGGGGACTAGGTAGACACGGAAGACGACGGGGAAGGACCAGTAGAAGCATCCAGCGACGATACCAGCAAGCCAGAGGAAGATGCCAAAGTCGGACCAGATAATTTGGCCGCGTTGGTGTGGCGCGAAGATGTGAGACGAGGGTGAAAAGTCTAAAATAGAGTTATAGTCATTTAGGATTGTATGACAGATGATGGAAGTCAAATGCTGACGGTTGGTGCCCTTAGGGTAGCGAGGCTGACCCGCGGTGTTTTGCACGAGGTACATTGGAAGTCCTGCAAGCTGCGAAGATGTGTCGTAAGAATATACTCTTGAAGCTCTACACGTACTAGGTAACTTACCAGATAAATGGCACACTCCATCAAGGTGCCGAGAGGCGAGTCGCCAACGGCCTCCCACAGCTCGCGCTTGATCTCCTGTGACACGGTGGAACCGAGTAGGTCCTCTCCGGCGGGGTTGAACTCGGGCGCGTGGAGCTCCTTGCGCGTCGCGGGGACAAAGACTTGGTCCTGAGTCATGTGGCACGTTGAGGCATGGTGCTTTGCGTGGCTGATCCTCCAGGCGTGGTACGGTACGCCGAGTCTATCGGTACCAAGTGAGAACAAAGAAAACATAGGCGTTGGTGCTGTTACTCACGCAGAGTGCAAGACCCAGCCGACCGCGTTGTTAAGCTGCTTAGATTCAGAGAATGCGCCATGGCCACACTCATGCGCGATGACCCAGATACCCATGCCGAAAAGACCGACCCAGAAACTGTAGAACGCCCAGAGCGCTACCCATGCGAAACCGTGCAGCGAAGGGTAGGGCAAGGATGGGATACCAGCCTCAAGCCATACTGTCGCCTTGTAGATACAGGCAACCACAAAGAAGTCCCAGAAGCTGGACACGTCGTGAGCGATCTGGGCCAGCGCGAGTTTGTCATTTTTCATTGGACCTACGTATAAGCAAAGGATTTGACTGCAGAGCGCTTGAAGCAGTGAGCGCTGAAATATAATTTCAGAGAAGTTCATTAGTACATGAATCGTGGCAACTCACGGTATAACATCGAGGAGCTCTTTCATGGAAAAGTTGGGGACGACGACAGGGGTCTGCTCATGGTACTCGAGCTTGGACGACATTAGGCCAGATAGACCAAGTCGCAAGGGAGAAGAAGAATGGGAGGAGAGAGGACACGACACGAAAGCAACAAAGCGATTTGAGCCAGATATCGTATTAGTACTGCGTGAGATGATAGCCGCGTCGCGATCATTCGGAAAAGGAAAACTTTTCGATCGTGTCGCCAAGCCGTTGAACACGTACGTATCAGGCAACCTCGCCGAGGAAGTTCTACTTATATACCTACACTCAAGAATGCCCAATGCCCATGTTCTCGTTGGGAGTCGGTTAAAAAGCCCCCTAGAGGTCCTGCGATACATTACCATATCTCGCAGCGTTGCAAGTTTACCATTTCGGCAATGATCGGCGGGCGCTCTATTAAAAAAATTCAATTTGATGCCTCTGCCAGCCAAGCACTGTGGCAACGCGACTTACCAGAGCAACACGCCTCTGTACATCTTCAAATATTTCACCCCTTTTCCATCCCCGCCCCCTGTCTGATTCTCAGTCTTGTAGTCGCTCCTCCTAGCACTCTCGAGTCGAAGAGACAAATTTTTGCTGCCTTCACATGACCCAATTCTATATTTACGCGACCCTCTCCCCGCCGTCGTTTAGCCCTGATGGCGATACCCTTGGCCCCTGACTCCATCTTTTTGCATCCGTGAGGTCACTGACTCTGAGGCACCATCTTGCTCTGTGTCTCGACAATATCACGGGCACAAATAACCCAACCCGCAAGTCGAGTAGATGGGTATTTTTCGGGAATTGCGATTGTTGTGGCGTCCAATGCTGATTCTGCACAGGAGTATTGATATCGTGCAGTGGTTTCTGAGGCCAGTCTCGCGTACAGATAAAGGTATCGTATATAGGGCCCCATCTTTTGATGCTTCAAAAACTGGGGATGCGCAGCATGGAAACCCGAAAACTCTCACCAGGAGATCAGCACCGTGCCTCGTTTCCCAGCGATTTCTATTCAGTTGCTTTTATATGTGCAGAACAGCTGCTTTGCCAATATCATCCTTATGCCCATACCCTGTAGAGTATAGCTCCTGCTCCATCGGCTTCGAAACTGGGCTCCACTGATCTGACTCTCACTCCAACCAACCACCTTATTCGCTGCCTCGTACCGTCCTATTCCAGTTCAATGAGAACCTGCCCGCGTTGGCCGCTGGCTGCACGCCAAGTCCTCACACATGCCTCCACTCCTGGACTACAACCCAGGTGAACTCTGCTCTGCTATCGGTTTCATGTCGATCCACCCTGAGATGAGTGTGAGCGTGGCACCTCCAACTTTCTACGCCAGAGCCGTGCACGGTGCAGAGTCCTTCCAAGTTCTTGTCGAGTGTTCTAGTTGCGCCCCGCACTCACTGCCATGCAACAGCTTTCACCGAATACGTGGACCCAGCAACGACTCGTCCCCGCCCACGAACATATTGTAACCAACTGGCCGTCTATCTCAAAGGCGATATCTGTGCCTATCTCGGACTACGGCCGAGTAGTCCCGATCGAGAGAGGAGAGCCTTTTTCTGTCCTCTCCATCGTACCGGCTATTGACCTGTTAAATGAGCCGTATATCGATTGTTTTGGCAGGCATGTCTCTCCGAAGCCCAAGCATCCAAGATATCCCGTTTTGGTATTCCCTGTGGCGCTGATGGACGCGCAATGCCAGAACATTTTTACTGGCACTACACAAAGCCATTCGTGACATTCGATATACACCTTCATTGACATGGATTGGACTTACCTGCACATGCGATGCAAGGATGAGAGAAAGACAGTGCAAGGGATAAGGTGCAGATAAATGCGCGCCCCACCGGCGTAAGTACACCCTGGGCAAAAAAAAAAGCTTTGTTTTGGCCTTCCTGAGCTGCGTTTGAGGCACTTCTTTCTCAATTATATGTGACCCAGTTGCAATTCTGACACCTACACATAATGAATCCGAACAACTTCGTGGAGTGTCTCTTACCCTTTTGGCTCAAAACAATGATCCTTCGTTAACATTACGTTGTATTTCCTCTGGGGACCTTTATCCTAGCTCGGGGATGAATGCATACAGGGCTAAGGGACCGACAGCTACCTTCAAAGCATGCCTGAGGAACACCTGTGACTTGTGGATGTCGGCCCACCTTCAAGTTGTCTTTTCGGTGGGCCATCAATATACGCAGCAAAGACGCCGCCGTCAGATTGTGCGGGAAGCCGAAAAGCTCAATGGGAACCGACGTGTATCATCGGTCATATCCATGTCCCAGAGCGAAGAGCGCCAGAACACTTGGGCTGTCGGCCTGGACGCAGTTAAGTCATGATTGGAAAACAATGGTTAAGGATGATGTTTGTCTGAAGAGCGTAGACTGGGATGCCTGAGAAGAAGTCCTTTATCGGTGCTTTCCACAACTGCGAGTGCCTTCAAAATAAAATTTGCAAAGCTGAATACTTACATATCGAGAAGATTTATGACCAGTAAGGCCCATGGATCTCTAGGATTGAAGATCCGCATAGAACATTGTTGAAGACGAAGATACATAGTCCGGGCAATCCTGAAGTGCATCATAATCTGAATTAATCCTAAATCAGTTTCTCGCCATTAGTTCATTGGGACATACCTTTACCCATTGTGGTGGTTTTCAGCCCGTAGTGTGGTATGATATGTGGGTCGGTCAACGCGTCCAGCGCCAAATAGTGAAATTTTCACGACAAGCATTATGTACTGCGTTCAATCAGCTGCTCAACGCGCGAAACGTATCACCTTGATCTATACCAAGTCGAGGGGTCTGTTTATGGATTTTTCTGCATTCAGGCGCCACTTGGCGCTCGTATACATCTATTGGTATTGGGCGACACGCCTGTTCGAGCACTCGCCTGGAGAGGTAGCGGAGGTCGATAGGCCGGAATTTTAGATCTTTCCAGGTGTAGGCTCATCGACACGGGCATCCTCAGGTCTTCAGGGAAGTCCGAGAAGTGGAATGGTCGACTAGATGGGACCGGGATATTTGGGCTTGATGTGAAAACTCGGGTGCAGAGATGACCTTGTGTCACGGAGGATTACTGAGAGGGCCCTTTGGTGCGGGACCAAGATCGCGGAACCAGCTGCTGTGGTAGTTGTAGGATCTCTTCCGCATCGGCGCTCATCACCTCCCGGTATACAAAGTACATCCATCAGGTGTTGAGGCTGTTCGAACATTGCGGCCTAGAAACATAGCGGAAGCCGATAGGTTAGAATATGAGATCTTTCCAGCCTGGGTGTTCCCAGGTTGTGTCGCGACTGGATGAGATGAGATATGGGCTTTACGTGAAAAATTGGCGCCAGAAATAACTTGGTATCGCAGAAAAGCCGCTTGTGCTAGTAGGCGCTTTAGTGCGTCAGAGGTGATAAGATTGCGAACTGATCGCAAAACGTATCAGCCACTTCCCGCCCATTGAATAACCCAGGTAGTTGTATGTTCTGGTGAATGATAAAGTCTGCGTTGATATCTTGATTGATATGGCTTTTTTAGTAATAAGGAAAAACAGTGTATCTTGAACGGCTGTCTTCAAAATCGTTTTGGAGCTAGAACAAACAGTGTATTTCGACGAAGGATATGAATAGCATTCATGTGAAGCGGCAGAGGGAGGCAGCGCTTTCTCTCAGGATGTTGGCAAGCATCGAGAAGTGGGACCAAGGTTATGGGCGACAACTTGAAGAGAGAGGTGATCGGGGTCCTCGCTAAAAGTGGTACGTCAATCATAAATTATAAAACCGTACAAGACGGCTCAACTCCATTCCACCACTTCAAGCTTCAACGCTTCCCCATGCTGCGCCAATTGAGGGCGCTTCTGCGTCCCCTGGCTATCCAGGCAGCATACTCTCCTATAGAGACCATCGTATTCTTCTCAATCATCGGGACTCTGGCCTACTTCCACATTCTAAATGCCATTAAACACTCTTCATTCTTTGCCCCATCGTCTTTCGCACCACTACGCCCAAGCCACGCAATCTTACGCCATACTGATTGGATTCCCGTCCGTGAACACGTCTGGTCGCACCCAGCACCCCACGTCGTCGCTCAGGAGGTTCAACAACTCATATTCACGTCAGAGAGCGACCTCGGTGACGCTCTTGTCAATGTCACCAATCAGCTCGCATCCGCCGCTGCTTTTTCGCACATATCAATCGCCGAAAACACCTTGACCCAAACGATGGCATTCTCCCGTGGTGCGTTGGATTCGATACTAGCGCTACTCCCTGAGCAGGCGTTTCGTGTCGTCGGCCATTCTTCTGAGCCAATTATTGGTGACACATCTTCGCCGAAGTGGATTGCATATGCGGCGCGTGCACTCGTTGTACGTTTCTACACTCTAGCGAAGAAAGCCGACTCTCTGGACATTCTCCTCATACTAATCGGCTACGTACTCATGCACACGACCTTCTATTTGCTGATCTCGCGCTCGCGCGCCCTGGGTAGCAACTTCTGGCTCCCCACTGCCATTATGAGCAGCTCCATATTGGCGCTTCTCCTTACGTTCCCCATCGCCATGGCACTCAAAATTCCCATCGACCCTGTGGCATTGACCGAGGCCTTGCCGTTTCTGGTGTGTACCGTGGGCTTCGACAAGCCTCTACGACTTGCACGTGCAGTTTTCCTCCACCCACATCTTACGACCCCGCCTGTCGCATTGTCTTCGCTTACAGGCAATACGGCACAGGCCCTCCCACTTAAGCCCGCCGCAAAGATCCTGACGGAGAGTTTGTCGCTTACATACCCTCCCATTATCCGGGACTATATTCTTGAGATTGCCGTTCTGATCGTGGGTGCGAACTCGAAGGTGTCTGGACTACGGGAGGTGTGTGCGCTTGCCGCACTCCTGTTGGGCGTCGACTGTCTGTTGATGTGCACCTACCTTGTCGGTGTCCTCGGGGTCATGATCGAGGTGAGCTTCTTAATACTACGTCATTTTCCAATTAACGTGTTGCTTTTGTAGGTCCGCCGGATTCAGACGCTGCGTAAATCCACTGTCACGCGCACTCGCTCGCGTGCGCCTTCCATTTCGTCCACCCCGGCGGCAACCACCCCCATGTCCGGCTCCCCGTACACCTCGTACCCCGGCACCCCCGGCTCATCCGCCTCAGCACGAGCTCCGACTCGTAGCGCCATGGCTCACTCTGCCGCGCTACCACCACCGTTGTCCCTTCGCGAGCGCCTCCTCGGAGTCAAAGGCTCCCTCATTGAGGTACATCAAGGCAAGAGTAAGGGCAAAGCCAAAGGCACCACCGACGAGAAGCCTGAGAGTCCTGTCGCGCGGCTTAAGCCCCTACTCATCGCGACCTTCCTGACGCTGCACATCCTCAACTTGTGCACGCCTCTCGCATTTGGTCCAGGATACGGACGCACCAAGGTCAACGTCAAGTTTGAGGGCATTCTCGGCGCGCAGGACCCTGCGAGAAAGGTGGACATCACTACTGGTGGTGTCGCAGAGGTGCTTTCGCTCATGGCGCACGCACCAGGTGACGAGGAAATGGTAGTGCGCGTCGCAGCACCTATCTGGGTTCATGTGCTTCCGGGAGGCCAGACGCAAAAGGAACAGAAGAGTGATGGCCTTGACGGGTTCATGTCAAGCTGGACGCGCCTCGTCGGCGACCCAGTCATATCCAAAGGAATCGTGCTCTTGCTCGCGATCTCGATCCTGTTGAATGGGTACCTTCTCAAGGGGATCGCAGCGGGCTTGGGCATCGGCCTGATCACCCCTGGCAAAGCGGGAGGTGTGCGGTTTGACGAGGATCAGCAGCAGGAGGGCGCACGGTTCGCGGTCGAAGACGACGCGGACGTCAAGACGCAGCGCATCCCGACGTTTACATTGGAGGATGTAGATCGCAGGCTGCAGGCGCGTCTGACTGTGCCTATGCCTGCTTCTAACCCACCGTCACCCGGCTCACTATCACCATCGTCGCTTGCCACCAGCACACTCGTGTCCACACCCGCACCTGCTGCTACGCTGTCTCTGCCCAAAGCTCCCCTTCCTCTCCCTCAGCCACCTACATCCACAGAATCAACGCGACCATTTGAGGATCTTGCAGCACTATTTGACGCGGCAACTGGTGCGCATGAGAAGGCGGAGGTGTTGGCAGCCATGACCGACGAGGAAGTTATTGTCCTCACACAGAAGGGCAAGATCCAACCGTACGCGCTCGAGAAGGTTCTCAGCGGTGGCGAGGTCGGCTGGGGTATCAGAGAGCATGAGGTCGAGCGCGCAGTACGAGTACGCCGTGGCGTAATTTGTGAGTAAATTTGCATTTACTTCTTGTCCAATTGAGCTGAATATTCGTAGCCCGTGCTTCACGCACGCAGACATTGGAGTCTTCACTGGTCCCACATGCACATTACGACTACACACGCGTCCTCGGGGCATGCTGTGAGAATGTCGTTGGATATATCCCTCTCCCCCTCGGTATCGCTGGACCGCTCACTGTCGATGGCGTCTCCTTCCCTATCCCAATGGCGACCGCTGAGGGTACGCTCGTTGCGTCGACCTCACGTGGATGCAAAGCACTGAACTCGGGCGGCGGTGTGCGCACCGTGGTCACTCGCGATGGCATGACGCGTGGCCCTGCGATCGACTTCCCCAGCATCGGTGAAGCGGCGGCGGCGATGGCTTGGATCGAGAGCGAGGACGGTTACGCAGAACTCAAGGAGGCGTTCGAAAGTACCAGCCGGTTCGCGAAGTTGAGGGGCATCAAGACGGCTTTGGCGGGCAGGACACTCTATGCCCGCTTTGCGACGGCCACTGGCGACGCGATGGGTATGAACATGATCAGCAAAGGTACAGAGAAGGCGCTCGAGGTTATGCAGCGCGCGTTCCCAACCATGGTGGTGCTTGCGCTGTCGGGTAACTATTGCACGGACAAGAAGCCTGCGGCGATTAACTGGATCGAGGGCCGCGGGAAGAGCGTCGTCGCGGAGGCGGTCATCCCTGGTAACATTGTACGGAGTGTGTTGAAGACCACGGTCCCGGCGCTGTGCAATCTGAATGTGAAGAAGAACCTGGTGGGGAGTGCGATGGCAGGCGCGATTGGTGGATTTAATGCACATGCGGCAAATATCCTTACTGCCATATTCCTCGCCACCGGACAGGATCCCGCGCAGAACGTTGAGAGCTCGAACTGTATGACCCTCATGGAACCGTAAGTCTACCTTAGCATCTTCGTTAGAATTAAGAACTGATGACTGAATTTAGGACAAACGACGGCGAGGACTTGCTCATGACCGTGACCATGCCCTCGATCGAAGTCGGCACCGTCGGAGGTGGCACGATCCTGTCACCGCAACAGGCCGTGCTCGAGATGCTCGGCATCAAGGGCGCCCACCCCACCGACCCCGGCGCGAACGCACAGCAGCTCGCGAGGGTGATCGCCGCAGCTGTCATGGCAGGCGAGCTGTCGCTACTGAGTGCGCTGGCTGCAGGGCACCTCGTACGCGCGCATCTGGTTCATAACCGCAGTCAGCCGAATACGCCGGCGAGTGCCATGGGCGGGGCCGGTGGGCTGTTGGTGAAGGCGAAGAAGGCTGAGCCTGCGGAGGAGAAGCCGGAGGAGAAGGAGGGAGAGAAGGTGATACGCCGGAGTGAGTCTGCGGCGAGCTTGCCGCCGTATACCAAGTGACGGCTGACGCTCCACCTGCTCAAGCTTTGCCAGTGCCACTATCGACATGATTAGACACACTTTATATAAAAGGTATACTTATACACCCAACCACTCACCCAGCCATTCCCATTTCAGTAATGTACTGTTCTGACCTTCGTATCTATTTACTCGTACCCTGGCATGGGTTGGATTTTTTGGTTTAATTTATACAAATGACGTGATACTCGCATCTTATATGTGGCATGTCGCACTACATATACCTACTTACCCGATTACGACGAATAAAATGACTAGAATGAAGATTGTCATGTGGGGCGTGGTGCATATCCCAAAAGCTAAGATTGCCAGTACTACTTAGCGATTGTGGCTGAGTCACCGCTGAACACCTTGCGAGCCCTAGGGTAATTTCCACTCTTGAATTTCCCCACTGAACTTGAATCCGGGTTTGGCATTCTTTATCTTTGGAATGATACTGGCAGAGTGGGAAGATTTGGAAATTACAGAAATTCAATATGTCCTACGCCAAGTTTATCACAGGCGTTTGTGGCGTAACTCGGCGAGTCAATCGGACTCGCCGGAATTTTACTTTTTGGTAGATACTGCATTGAAATATAGTGAACCATGTAGTGTTACAACTTATAATCATAAGCCTGGGTGCTCTTAATGGTAGCATTCTGTGCCGCGAAAGGATAGTCCGCGTACCCCAAATGCGCTTTATCGCTATCGGCAGGTACATAAAATGTGTTACGATCATAAGGTGTCAACTCAATATTGTACTGCAAGTGCAGCGGTGGATCAGGTTACATAGAAATCCGTCAGCAATTAGACTGACAATTAGTTCAGCAACCTAAAATTAACATACATTTGAGATATAGAAGCGCCTGAAAGCGACCAACTCGGAGGAGTTCCCCTCCGCAGCTTGAATTGCAGTCTCGCGCGTGTACCCGCTAGCAGAAATGTACGGCTTGCCCCTCAGAGGGCGCTGACGAAGTCATTCGACTCGTGCGCCACGTGGAAACGAGTTGCTAACGCGGGGTTCAATGACATGAAGCTGACTTCTTCCATTTGTGCATTTCCAGGAGATGATTAATGTTCAAGCACATACTATATGTAATGTTAACCAATATTAATATACAATGTAAAGATTTCCCATATCGTACAAGTAGATCCTCAGAGTGTGTTCTATGACACCTTCTTTCTTCTTGGAACGGTGCGTGTTGGTAAGTTTGAATCTTTGATTTGTGTTACCTTCGGTCGCTGAACGAAAATTTAATCTTGAGAATCAGTTGAACTCCAACGAAGAAAGAAAGTGCTCACTTTCCGTTTTGTTGCAACCGCTGACTCAGATTCAGATTCAGATAAAGGAGTCAGGTCGCTCTCATCATCGTCTGTTTCGGCCTTCAATTGCGACGACAAGTTCAGTATTTGAGAGCTGACGGTAATAAGTTGGCAACTCTTACCTTGTGTTTGCCCTTGGCTTTCCGCTTCTTTTGGGTCGGCCTCTTTTTGACATCGGGCGCACCCCCCAGCATCACCTGGAGCTCGGCGACGTATGCAGACGTACGCCCTCCGACGGTCACCCACTTGATCGTGGCAGGTTCCCCATTTGGCTGCAAAACAGAGGTGAGTGAGTGTGCGTGACGCTGGTGATGTTGTTGACTCGTACCAATTTCAAACTGTGCTCCTTATTTTTACCCTTCCCCTGTTCCATGATTAACAATATAAAATAGGGTAAGGGAAAAAAGATCTCACCCATCGGTGCTGGAAGAGCCAGTGGTCAGGAAACTTGCTATCATCCGCGTTGACCGATACCGCAAATCGACAAATTTCACCCGTTTGATGGTGCAGTGCTTTTAATTGTTCACTAGATAACGTGTGGCACTTTTGTTCTGGGTGGATTCGAGAGTGGTACAATATCTCGTCTACACCACATCATGTCAGTGCATGAGCGATCGGTGTGCGCGTGATAAACGTAGCTGTACCTGCGACCCAGTTCCCTACACCCGCGCTAAATGATTGGTCCAAGAGCAGTGCCTTGATTGGACATGTCCGCTTAAGAACCGAAGGCTCAAAGTCCTCGTAGATAGGCATGCAGAGGATAGGATCAAATCCGAGCTCAGATATGGGCGGTTCGGTCAGCGGTGATGCGCATAGCCTTATGCGCCCAAGGCGCCTTGCGTCCAGGAAGGCCAACTCCGCGACTTCCCCAGTGACGTCATCAACCAAATGTAGGATAAACTATAGAAGAGTACTGAAAACTAGGATGCAGTACGATTTTGTCTTTGATTACCTTCATGAAACGTTTCGGGGGCCAGTCAGTGTTGGCTGATTTAGGCGTCTCTCGGTAGTAAGTCGCGAGCTCGCCCTTGACCTAGTACCCAAACGCAGAGTTAGCCAAAAGTAGCCATATAGTTCCTGGATACATTACTTGGAGCATTCCAGTCATTCCAAAGTGAAGAACAGGCATCCTTCCTTCGCCATCAAGTTCCAGGTAGAAACACTTGCCTGAACAAATTGAATATATGAGTACAAGTTGTTAAATCTTCAAAATATACCCAACCATATCTGCCGGTGTTGGCGACACGTCGTCCAGTGATTTCCTTGGCCTATGGGAGCGCGTGTCTCAAGTCACTAACTTCCGAAACTGTAGATTATGCAACGTACAAATTCCTCGTGCGTGACTCCCGAGAACACGATGTCATCTTCTACCGTTTCGACGCGTTCGATTCTCTTCCCAACAGCAACCGTACGTACCACACCAGTGGCCTTTTCCACCTCTTGCTGATAGTGAGAAGATTTGTGATAGTGGGCTCCAAATGAATAAATATTCACCTGGTAATTCAGGCATGTCAATGAGGCGCTCTGTATTCGTTCTGAGCTCTATCTGAGCCGTATAAAAACGCGCTATCTGCCAGCACTGAAGGATATGGAGACGAGTGAAGAATTTCAGTTCAGACTTCAACGCGAAATCGGACCCAGTTGCTGCGATCGGGGCAAGGCATCGCTTACATAATCGAGATTGATGCCAAGCAATGGCGATTTCGTCACAGTGCGCAACACTTTCAAGTTCTTGAACACTTGAAGAAGATGGCTAAGGATTCGTATCTGGATGTTAATCTATACAGCCCCTATTGAGTGTCATAATTTTAAAACGTGCTTGAAGAGCATCTACCTTACCATAAAATGCATCAGAGTCAAAGCCAAGACCATGGCTCGGGTAATGGAAACCCGTCCATTCCATGAAAAAAATCATCCGACGTCTGCAGCCTCCTTTGTATTTATAAGACTTTCTCTGATATTTAAAGAGCCTGGAACTGTAACAAAAGATTCTATGGAACTAGAAAAACCTGTAGAGGTTCGCGAGCCAGGAGCTGCCCATATGCAAGACCCAGAGACGTTTGCTACAACACCAGTCGGTCGACCACCTTTGGGATTAAAATGGAGATCTTCTTACTGGTTTACTACATTTACTGTGGGACTAGGTATGTTGAGTGAATCATTTTGTGAAATCCAATCCTTATCTCCTGCAGGCATTGCGACAGATCTTCTGGTGTATACGATCATTATCCCGGTTATGCCTTTTCAACTTCAAAGGCTAGGATATTCCGGTGTTTCTAGTCTCACTGGATGGTTACTCTTTGCATATGTATGTTCTTCTTTCTTTTGATAAACCATTGGCTGACTTGATCTTCTACAGTCGGCCGGCCTTGTCATTTGTATGTCACGTTTTATATGTTAAGGTCTCTATTTCTTATGGGCGGATCCAGCCACTATACCTATCGCTGTGTTTTCCGAAAATTACAATATGCGACGGATGCCCCTCATAATCGGCCTCGTGATACTCTTGGGCTCCCAGATCATGCTCATGGAGGCACCAAACTACCCAGTCATGTGTGTTGCGAGAGTCTTGCAGGGGGTCGGCTCTTCCATGGTCTGGGTTGTTGGTTTAGCATTGCTGTATGTACCGCCACATCAGTCATTTTCACCTTTGCCGACCCTTACGTACTGTCTAGTTGTGACGCTACCCCCGAGACCCTTGTCGGCAGTGAGTATAATCCTTTCCTTATTCCGATAAAGCATTTATTACTTTTCAGGACAGCTGGGTATTGCCCTTGGTGGCCTCTCGGCTGGGTAATCTTACTCTATCTGCTCAGTTGGTCACAAGCCTTAATGTCTTTGGCTAGCGCCCTTATTGGTCCCCCAGTTGGCGGCGCACTGTACTCCCGGTTTGGCTTCCGCGGTCCATTCATATTCGGAATGGCAGCAACGGTTATCGATCTCATAGCGAGGCTACTCATTATCGAAAGACAAGACGCACGCAAGTGGGGAATCGACCCGAAAAGAATCGAAAGCAGTGGCGCCAACGAGAAGAATAACCAGTCCGCAGAAGGGACCCTGGAACCTTTAACAGTGCCAGATGCATCTACGGGGCTCGGTCCCCAAGGGTCCAGAGAGCCTAGTCATTCTGGGAGCGCCACCGTTGCTGAAATGTCGACCGAAGAATTCAAATCTAAACCCCTGTCGCTCCCAGTCGTTATCCTCAGGCTCTCCAAATCCTCGCGAGCCTCGGCCGCCTTCCTGATCGCCTTTGTATACGGGTAGGATGTACTTGACACCATTCTTTCAATTTTGTTAATCTAAATCATTAGAGTGGTCTACACGAGCCAAGAGCCTTCTCTTCCCTTGCATCTACAGAACGTGTGGGGCCTTGATTCTGGGAAAGTTGGTCTCATTTTTCTGGCAGCAGTCGTTCCGACACTTTTTTGTAAGCGATTTTCAACCCTTATTCCAACCAAGCTAACCCATCGCTCCTAAGCTTCGCCACTCACTGGGTGGTATGCTGATAAAAAGGGCGCCGAGTGGGTGTCATTTTTATGCCTTCTTCTGGCCCTGCCCTGGTGGGTGGTCGTAATTATACGAGGTCCACTGGCTTTGTTCACTGTCGCATTTGCGGTGGAGAGTCAGTGCCCCCTTTTATCTTCTACTGGCGAGACTTATTCCTGCTTCGCCAGTGTTTTTCACTTCAGGTGTAATATCACCTATAAATGCAGAGCTTGCTGCTATTTCTCGATTAATTGATGGGGTTGGATGTGAGTGCCTATTCCTTACTGCACCTGACGACCCTTGACAGTAGCCATACATTTCAGATGCGCACGTTTATGGTGCTTTTAATATCGCCTATGGCCTAGGCTCGGCTAGTACGCTTTTCTTTTCATTACACGGAGGTTGGTATATCTAACCAGGCACTATAATCAGTTGGACCGATCTTGGGTGGACAGGTGAATGGCTTCACTATCTCTCTGAGAAATCGGCGCAGACTAACTCTTGTCGGCCTAGATTTATGATCATGTAAAACACGGCTGGACAGCTTTATGCCTACTATCAGCTGGGTTGATTGCCACGTCTTCAGTACTCTCGTTTTTCTACATCGGAGCTGAGCCATTGGCGAAGAGGCTTAGACGAAATTTGAATCGTGGCGAAACTGTGCTCTAGTAACTGTTCTTTTATTTAAAAATTATGATTATTGCACGTTCTCTCATTCATCTAAGCGAGGTGTTCACATACTTCCTTCTCCGATCCAGACATCACGGATTGATTATGATCGCTTCCGAACAAACCGGAGTCTGGGTGTTGATCCTGTCCAAACCCACAGAAACTCCTCATCAGCCCTACTGTAGCTACTCAAACGTTAATAGGACACAGGTACAGCCCAACATATATTGTGATCCCCATACCCTCACCATAGGAATATTTTCAAGTATGATTTGACTGATCATGATTTCATTTCGCTGTTTAACCGTCTAAATAAGCTAATATGCCGTTAAAGAGGCCTCTCAAGCTCATGTTCCTCCGCTTAAACCCCATCGGGCGTCCTCGCAGGAATTTTCACAGCCTGCCTATCAGGGTCTTTCACAGTGCGTCGGGTTCTAAGTAAATGCTGAGGCGCTAATCTGACGTCCAGGTGACTTGACTCATGGCAAGCTTCCACACAGCAATACAAAAGCTAGCCCCGCGTCTCCCGCATACTCTCCCTCTCAACCTTGACCAAGCTGATTCGCAGAATATTTTTCAGCACAACTACCACACGACAGGATTTATCTGTAATGGATATCTCGAATTCCAACGACGTGTACTTGTCCAACAAGCTGGTGGGACAAGATGATCATATCACCCAGCTTATCGACCTCTTCGAGCAGCTCCAGCTTGCCACAGTCGAAACGTGCCACCCTAACCTCGATATCTTCACTTTCTCGGAGAAGGTACCCTATTTCGCCGTTATCATTAAGCGTCAACCACAGTCCAAGTCTCCAAAGCCGAGCGCCGCATCAACAAGACCGAAGGCGAGCATACCTTTGGTTGTTCCTGATCATGTAACTCGCTGCCAATAATTAGTCGTTCCTTTATACTAACGCCATGGGCCGACGTAAGCAGGAGCCATGTAAAGAAAAAATGGTACACCTTTCATGGAACCCTTTTGAGGATGAAGATACTGCCAGCCCTCAAGATACAATGGACAGTCCGTGGTCATCATACTCATCTGACAGCGGCCAGTGCGAAATATGGTACGAGCAAAAGCAGGAAATTGCGATTGGCCTCGTGTACCTGGCCTCGCCTGGCATCTCTGAAGAGGATCCACTTCATTGCAGGGAACTCAGCATCGGTATCATCATAGACCGCGCACACAGGGGTCGAGGCCACGCCCGCTACGCCATGAACACAGTCCTAGATAAAGCGTTCAGAGAATATGGTTGTCACCGCATTCTTGCAATGCTCCCAGAGCATATCGCAAACGACAAGGCAATTTGCTTTTTCACCCAAATGTATGTTTTATTTATTGCAATATCTGTTTTGTAAAGATGGTTGATATGGTGGAATATCTAGGCGCTTTGAGCATGAAGGGACGCGCCGGCGTGGTTTCTTCAGCCGGATGGAGAATACCTTCAAGGACGTCACGTACATGGGTATGCTCAACACAGACTGGATGCTAAACGCACAAAGCACCTCTGTTAGTAAAAAGGTCGCGCCCAAGTCGGTATGGGATGAGTTATTTGCAAGGCACCAGCGCGAGCGCGAGGAGCTCTTGTGCTGGGAGACGACGGGCCAGAGGAGAGGGAGAAGAGTATACACACCCACACAAATTGACTATGATATGGGAGAGGATGAAGAGGGTGCCGACATAGATGTGGAAACAGATACAGAGAGGATGGGCTCCGGCAGCAGTTCGGAGGGGGTAACGCACGGGATGAGGAAGTTGAGAGTCGATGTCGCCTTGAACCAGGACGTACGCTCTCCGTGCCCGTCAAACCCCAGCTCTGGATATCTCAGCGCGTCTTCCTCGGTCGTCTCATTTGCGTCATCTGGGTACGCACTGATTGATGCGCAGGATTTCTCAGATGAAGGGTCTGAGTGCTCTGCGCACCTTTGATTCTGAAAGGGACGCGGCAGCGTTCGATTCTTTCAAAACTTCGTTAGGTGAAAATATTCATCATCGGGTACGTTTATACTCTTCTGGACACGGGCAACGATAGGCACTAAACGAGGGGACATAACCTTACCTACGTAGTACAAAGTTTGAAGCCTATCCGAGGCCAGGGAGAGTGATGCGATTTGCCTAGTAGTACAAGTAGCTTTTCTACATATTCCCTTGTTCATAACACGACTGCATCTCAATTGGACCAGCATCTGTAAAGGGTACATTTGAAGCCTCAAAGATCTGAGGCTAATGCCGAGACGGCGGTGTCGGAGATCCAACTCAAATGTGTAAAACTGTACATGGTGTGAGCTCGGTGATTCCCGAATAGACAGGACAGACAAGTGTGTGGGAGGTAAGATTCAAGCTCATCGTCGTCGCCGCCAACAAAAATGGTCAACATCCCTAAGTAAGCTCTTCTGTTGGGTACGTCAAGCATGAATTAATTGAAATTTCTTGATCCACAGGACCCGCCGGACTTGTGAGTGTATTCGAACGGACATGGTCATGGAATCAATAAATTGAACGATCTTAACTAGACTGCAAGGGCAAGGCTTGCAAGAAGCATACGTACGTTCCCTTTGATATATTTACAAGAATATATATCCTGATCGGTCCGTTATAGTGCCCATAAGGTCACCCAATACAAGAAGGGCAAGGACTCCCTCTTCGCGCAAGGAAAGCGCCGTTACGACCGCAAGCAATCAGGATACGGTGGACAGACCAAGCCCGTCTTCCACAAGAAGGTGCGTCGCGGCTGTTCCGGGCTGTATCATATGCTGATGGTATTGGGATATTAGGCGAAGACGACAAAGAAGGTCGTGCTCAGACTGGAGTGCACATCGTGCAAATACAAAATGCAGCTGACCCTCAAGCGTTGCAAACAGTGTGTTCCTTCCAATTTACCTCCACGATCTCTCTTGACCCATTTGCCTCGTAGTTTCGAGCTCGGTGGTGAGAAGAAGACCAAGGGTGCTGCCCTCACTTTCGTGCGTATCTCCCGGAATCTCTCGATAACAACGGTCATTTACTTGAGTCCTCGTGTAGTGAGCATGTCATCTGTGTATTATGGCTTATGTTACACTCCCTCTCTCACTTTACACGGCCTCGAATATGATATGCACGTCACTCAGAAGAAGCTATCCTGAGCTAGAACTCATTTTTACCTGAAGTTATGTTCTCAAGATAAGATGAGTTCCTGATGCTTAGGTGCTGGGCACTCATGCTGGGTCAAGTGACGCGTCGTGAACACAGATTAATGCTGAATTGAAAAACGCTGTCGCCACTATAAGATAAACAGATTTTTATGTGCTGAAGTGATCATAATCCAGTTGTCACTTCGACGCCTTAGTGTGTCGAACATGAATGCCACTACTCCCAGCTGCCCTCGCGTAAAGTATGTCAATAGCATTAATTTGGGTGACTAGAGATGCCCCACTGACCGCTGCGTCTGCCACTGGCATGCCCGAACTTATTGGCGCTGTGGTAGACGAAGCAGCGTTGACGGACGATGATAACACGCTGCCACCCTTCGTAGAGGGGCACTCGGTAACAGGAGGCATCTAATTAAGCATCAGTAAGAGTGGCTTTGGGTTAACTGACTTTTGGGGGAACTGACTTTTGGGGGTCGGTAAGGTGCTGATAATTATGTATGATTTCAAGTTAGTGTTAGAAGGTGTGTCTCACGTAGCCTTAGTGTTTTATAGTGATATCCGAATCGAAACCACGGTACCCAAGTTATAATGATCAACGTCGAAGTCTTTGACAATGGGATAGAGAAATTTCTGAGCAGTTTGTACATTTCCTTGGGTAATACTAGACTATGATCTACAAAATTATAACGGTAAGCAACAGAACACAACCAACATGCTTTGCCTACGATGCCGCTTCTATATGACATACAAACATATCTCACACACTCATCTTCATCGCAATCGCCGGATGCGGGTCATAGCCATCCACCACAAAGTCACTATACACAAAGTCCTCGATATGCTCAATGCACTCGCGTGCCCAGCGGAGCGTCGGGAACGCACGCGGCTCCCGCTTCAGTTGCTCCTCGAGCGCCTCGACATGGTCGCGGTACACGTGCGCGTCGCCGAGCTGGATAATGAGCTCTTGAGCGTCGGTGCCGGTGACGTGCGCGATCATGTGCGTGAGTAGCGCGTAAGACGCGATGTTGAACGGGATACCGAGCCCCAGGTCCGCTGAGCGCTGGAACATGAGGCACGAGAGCTTGGGCCGCGAGTTCGGCGACTCGGCTGGTGGTAGCTGCACGTAGAATTGGCAGATCATGTGGCACGGTGGGAGTGCCATCTGTGGGATGTCTAGACGTAGTACATTAGAGAGTAAGTCAAAAAAAAAAAAAAAAAAAAAAAACAGGGTTAAACGCACCTTTGGGGTTCCATGCGCTCATGATGATGCGTCGATCGGTAGGATTTGACTTGATCTTCTCGATGCATTCGCGTAGCTGGTCGACGCCTTCTCCTGTGTAGTCCTTATCGCAGTTAACATATTCTGCACCGAAATGGCGCCATTGGAAGCCATATACGGGACCCAAGTCCCCTTCTCTGCGGTGTTGTAGGCCCCTGCTATCAAGGAAAGCGCGTGAGCCGTTCCCGTCCCAAATTTTCACGCCCTTCTTCGTGAGAAGCGTGGAGTCTGTCGATCCATGGATAAACCACAGCAGCTCTTCGATGATTCCGCGCTGGAATGTGCGCTTTGTGGTCAGGAGTGGTAGGGTCGAGTTGGCGAGAGAAAAGCGCAGGGATGGGGGTGCGAAGATGGAGATGGTGCCCGTGCCCGTGCGGTCTGGTCGGACGTCGCCAGTGTCGAGAACGCGCCGGATGAGCTCGAGATATTGGTGCTCATCGTGTTCACGCGTGCGCTTCGAGGGCTGCTCGTCGTGTGCAATGGCGGCGACAATAGTCATGGTCAAGAGGTAGGCGCGTCACGTCGCCTCATGGCACGCTGGGTCACAAGCATGTGAGCGGGAAGTCCCGTCACAGTAGACTTTTTTTCCTTTTCGATGTTGTTAGAAATGAATATTGAATTTTTACATGGCATAAGTTCTAGATTAGATACAAGCCCTTCTGGCGTTTTAGGAGGAGGATATTTATGTGAGCCCAATCGCCTGAGCCTGCATGACCCATGATTTGCGGCATTGAACCTCGAAATCAAGAAATCAAAGCTCTAAATTCTAGTAGATGGTATAGCGTGCTGCGTGGCGTACAGAGATAATAAACCTGCCTCAAAGTGTAGTGTTATCGTCTGCTTTGGCCTCCTCTCCTACTTGTGCTCTCTTCTTCAGCACCTCAAGATCCGCTGTAGGCTTGAAGACTGTCGAGAACTCAAAGCGCGCGTCGCATGCGGCTTTGTACTCATCCAGTCTCTCAGACTTAATTGATGTTAAGAACTTCACAACATTCAGCCCCAACTGAAAATGTAATATAATATCTTCAGAAACTGGAAAGATGATGGAATAAAAGGTCGACGCACTGGAATATCTAGTACACAATCGTCCCTGAGTGTTCCAAAGGTGATCTCCTCAATTTCTTGTATGGGTGCCCCTAGGGCCTTGGCAACTTGTGCTGCAGCTAAGACAGCGCGTGGCACACTGGAGTGTCGCTGGAGGTACTGTCCATTGTACGTTTCAAGCGCTAGCTCTTCAGGAAGGAGTTGCGTAAGAGCCTGGCTAACTACAGGTCCAATTGGTGCGGGAGGTGACTGGGGCAGAGCCTGTATGGTCTGCCGGAAGTGCACAAGACGCACGTGCAGTTCAGGGTGCTCTGCTTGAAGCGCACGAGCACGATTCAGTGCTTTCACTGCTTGAAGCAATTTCTCTGTGGGCGAGGGATGGTTGGGGCTTAATCAAATTGAAAGACGGCAGTGAACATACTTCTCCGAACGGCCACATCGTATACAGCGATCCACGCGTCTATATTTTCCGCTGCCAGGCTTTCTAGAGGCTGCAAGAGTTTCGCCGCACGTTCCAGCGGGTCAGCAACGCTGATGAGCTTGATACCCTCCGGGTCATCATCCTTTGGCGGTGTAACCTCTAGCCCTTTGTCCTCGTTGGCAGATGGTGCAGGACCTCGGAAAATTCTCAATACGACTGCAGAAAAGTCTGTGGAAATAAATACCTTTTTTGGCTTCCTCCTGCACCTTTTGAGCGGCTTTCTTAGCCTTCTTCTTAGCCTTTTTCTCAGCATCTGTTAGCTGTGCTGAGTAAAAAAAAGTGTTAGTGTAGGTGTGGTGGTTTAGAGAAAGAGGAAAATGTACTCGAAGATGAGGCGGCGATAATGATAGAGGGATCGTCATGGACAGCGACGTATATCTGCAATGCAAACTCTTCAGTTCAACTGTTAATTTCAATCATCGAGAGAGGTACCCTGGAGGCAGCGAGAGCTGCGTGGACATATGCAGGATGCGAGCGCAGACGATCTTCCCATTTCACCAGCCTAAGAGAGCTTAGTATGATACAAATATCACTTTGACAGTCCGAAGAATTACTTCATGTAGATGTTCAGTGTGAATTTTCGCAGGTTGTACCCATGGAAATCATACTGATCGTCTTCGACTTCGTTGAAGATCTACGCGCCATACTTAAATTCAAATTTCAACCCACTAAAAAGAGAGGATTGCATACTTTTTGAACGGCAAGATATTTCTTCAGGGCAAGGTTCGGTTTGCCGTTACGATGATGAGCATCGCCTTCCTCAATCAGGTACAGCAGCGATTGCATATCTTCCAAGTCTGTCCCAGGACTTGCCGCGTCTTTCTGGAGAAGGGTCAATACTATACTACTGGTTTTTATGATGATAGTGCGCACCTTCGTGAATAATCCGAAAATCGCGCTGGCTTCGTCTACCAACCCTGCACGGAGAAGATATTTCCCGCATTTGGTGTTCAGAAATCGGTCTTGCCCGTCAAGGAGCCTGGCCTCATCGACACAGCGTGCAGCTCCGAAGGGGTCGCCAGCGCGTTTCAGCGTGCGTGCTTTGGCAGTGTGGAGCTCGGGCAGCGTCGGTGTATGGTTTAGCGCGAGTTCGATAGCTTCTAGGGCCTGTTTTGGTCGACCTAGGTAGGAGTGGTGTTGTGCAAGGAAGTAGAGAGTCCAAAGATACGTTGTTGGCTCGACATCGGCTGAAGCCGAGGCTGAGGAGGAGGGGGATGTCGAGTCTGGAGAGAAGTCCGCTCGTGCAGCTTCTACGATCTCTTCTACGATCTGACGCTTTGAATCGTCTGCGTAAAGGGCTTTGATGTCAACAAACAGGGAAGGGACGCCTTTGGTGAGCCCTGCGAGCAGGTAGGGTTTAACGAGTTCGCGGAAGTCATCTCGGGAGGCGATATTCAGTGCTAGACGGCGCGGTGCAGCCGCTTTTGGTAATTGGCTAGAGAATTGGCGCAAAATAGAGAGGGCATCGGTACTCGGCGTATCTTGGCACAAATCAGACGTGAGAATGAAAAGTCCTCAAGCAAGATGTTTGCATACCTAGCGATATTCCTTGGTTCGAAAGATACCCTCGGTAGTAGTCATAACAGTCGGGATTATGCTCAATCAAAACCCGCCACGCATGATCTGCCTCGTCAGATTGTAGTTTGGTGAGTAGTCGAGCTGAGAGGAGGGGTCAGACGAATCGTTGGTACGCGCGGAAACTCTTGCCTCGAGTTTCCATGATCGCTGTGCGGTCTACGATAGCGCGAGACTTGGCATTCACGTCAAGTAGAGACAGCGCTTCAGAGAATTCTCCCATCTCTTCCAGGAGGTGGATATGATAGAGCAATGTTTCCGAGTGCTCGATATCGTAATCGGGGACATTCTACAGGAAAGATATAAGATATTAAGGTTTCTGCGTATCTAGAACGTACTTTGAGAGTCCGCTGATAGTGTTCTAAAGTTTTGCGTGCATCAGCAAGGTTTCCGTTCAGGTGGTGGGCAACTGCTAATGCAATCCAATGCTGACGTAGAGTGGGCCGTATTCTGAGAAGAGTGTACCACGTCTCGACTAATGGTTCAAATAGTCGTAGTTGCGTTTGTAGTTGGGCCGCGTCACGCAAGATGTTCAAGTTCTCCTGCACCGCGAATCAGGAAATATATTGGTGCGATCTCGGGCCACAAACGCACTTTATCAAACCGCAAAGCTTGTGTATACGACTTTAGCGCCTCTTCATAGTTCTTTTCTCCCTTTTGGATCAGTCCGAAAACATGCCAGCAGATGTGGGACGTCAAGTCAAGCCTAACGCCCTTCTTCACTAGGTCAATCCCTTCTTCCCGCTTTCCCATATGAGTTAATATGAGGCCTTTCATGCATATGGTTTCTGGAAAGACATTTTGTGAGTTTACAAAAGACTAGATGATAAGCTCGCGGACCCCCATGCTCAGGAAATTTCTTGAGGATCTGATCAGAGGTCTTGAGACCCTTCTTGAGTTGCCTGGTTTCGTAGAGGGTAAGAAGCTCCTTGAAAAGAGTCGCCTCTTTAGATGGTAGGATACGTTTGGCAGGTGTGGGGAGGACTTTAGACATAGTGAGGTAGTTGAAGATGACTGATATCGCCAAAGAAATTCTGAGACGAAGGAACAAAGGCAAACAACGCGTGCTGAACGAACGCGCCTCTTCTTCTCCTCCGAACACCATGGTGGCTCAGACTCGCCATGCTACGCAGCCCTCTCCCAAGAAGAAGTTGGCTTTTCGCGAAAAGCTGTTGGGAAAGGGGCTTTCCACCGATGCGCTCCTCAAGAAGATGAAGAGCTTGCACACCGAACTTGCGGCTCTTGATCAAGAACTCATCGACGTCAATTCGTTGGGTACAGTGCGCAAGGACCTCGTCAGCACTTCTATTATGTTGCATAAGGACCGAGGAGTCAAGGCTTATGCAGCATGTTGTCTCGCCGACATCTTGAGACTATACGCACCCGACGCACCGTACACCCAGGCCGAGCTTCGGGATATTTTTGAGTTCTTCCTACAACAGCTCAAAACTGGCCTTCAGGGGGCCGACGCGTCGTACTACAACGAATATTTCCATCTACTCGAGTCTTTGTCCACAGTCAAGAGTGTCGTGCTCGTGTGCGACCTACCTACCGCGGAAGACATTATCACAACGATCTTCAAGAACTTTTTTATACTCGTCAGACGCGACTTGCCCAAGAAAATCGAGATATTCATGGCCGATATCCTGGTTGCTCTTATTGAAGAAGCGCAGGTCTTGCCTGGCGGAGTTTTGGAGACCATATTGGCTCAATTTGCAGAGAGCAATCTTGTGCGTTGCCTGCATACGTAAATCATAATCTGACTTGACTTTTGTCTCCAGCGTGTAGATCAAGCGGGTTGCCGTCTCGCCGTCTCAGTTTGCAACGCAACCGCCGACAAGCTACAAAGACAGGTTTGCCAGCACTTCACAGACATTATCGTTGCAAACTCGCGCGATACGGAAGACTTCGATGAGATCCGTTCCACACATGAGCTCATCAAACGACTCAATCGGTCATGTCCGGGACTTCTGCATAGTGTCATACCCCAACTTGAGGAAGAGTTACGCGTAGAAGAAGTTTCACTCCGTCTCATTGCCACGCAGGTGCTTGGGGAGATGTTCGCAGATAAAGGGGGCGCAGAGTTAGTAAAGAAATACCCAACGACGTGGAATGTATGGACCCTTCGGAGAAACGACAAAGCAGCTCTAGTACGGCTAAAATTTGTGGAGGCGACCAAAGGGTTACTAGTCAACCTTGCCGAGTATAGAGAAGTCATCGAAGGTGTGTGGGTCAAGAAATATTACATATATTGCCTAACACCTATTTAGAGGCTCTGCTCTCCAAATTTCTTGACCCTGACGACAAGGTTCGTGCGGCAACATGCAAAGTCTATGGTCAAATAGACTACGAAACAGCTCTCCACCATGTATCTGAAGCACAATTCCGTGCTGTTGCAGCGCGTGGGGCAGACAAGAAAGTTGGTCGCGCCACTTGTCTTCCAGATTGACTGGGAGTTTATTTCGATTTTAGCAATCTGTCCGTGTGGAGGCTCTTACTAGTCTTGGGAAACTTTACAGCCTTGCATACCCCGAAATGTGCGTCATTTCAAATTCTCCCCTGACATCCTGTTCCAATTTACGCTCTTAGTGAGAACAATGAACCCCTTGCAATCAAACAGTTCTCCTGGATCCCCAGCGCCATACTTGAAATGATCAGTATTAGCCCTGAAGTTAGGTATGTGAAACCACATCTATGGTCTTCTGGGCACTGATGTTTTCGCTAAGAATGATAGTAGAACAAGTCGTCGCAGAGTATATCCTACCATTGCCATCTTCCTCGACATCAAACACCTCAAAGGGCGGTGATGTCGACGAAGTCGCCTGGACTGACCGCTTACTACAAACAATGAAGTACCTCGGAGAAAAGTCGACAAATGCTATGTTGCTATTAACTGGCCTGAAACATATGTGCGTGGCTTATAGCTAACATTTGTTTCACCATTAAGATGTGGACTTAGACACCCCACTGTCTATGATCATTTTCTGGCTGCTTGCCAGAAAAATAACGTCAGTAAAAGTGCTTATTGTCCTTGAAAAACTAACCTTTGTTGTTAGGGTGGTGTCATCGACGAAGACGAAGAGAACATCACACAACGCCTCAGTAGTCTGATACAACATATCTCACGTTCGTATATACCGTTGTACCTTCCGAGTCCGCCTGACCGCCCCACAGTGAGTTTCCCAGACCCATTTAAAGTGACGGAAGACCTCGAGGCATTCGCTAAAATGAACGAAGGACGACTTTATAAACTCCTCAAGGCTTGTATGGATCCCCAGACAGACTTGAAGACCCTAGTCAAATCCTCCGTGTGTCTCGACCCTTATGCACCCTTGAGTGAACAACTAATTTCGCCTCCCTTATCAGACCGAGTTCCAGCGTCGTATAGAACAACATTCACCCAACCATGCTGGTACTCTCGTGGCATTACTCCGTCGTTCGAGTTTAAGTCTGGTAAACCAGTCATCGGTGCCTACGCTCATCAAGCGCATGTACAAAGGCCACGGGCAAACCAGCGACCATTCAAAAGTTCTTCTGACGTACATATCAAAACACTCGCCAGCCTTCTACAAGCCACACATCGGCGAGCTCACTAAAGCGATTGCAGACGAGAAAAATACGCCATTGGTCGAGACCTGCTTGCACGCCCTTGCAGGCGTTTTGAAGTGGGATAACAAGCTGATGCCGACTGATAAGTGAGCAATCTGAATACTTCTCCAATCCACTATTAATGTCAATTGCTTGCCGCAGGCGGACCCAGGAACGAATAATGCGGTATGCGCTGCAATCAAACGCGCGATTAGCAAAGTTTGCTGCACGAATACTTGCGGTTTCCGGTGACGCTGATGCATGCGACGCGCTAATCGAGGTGGGTTATTTCTTTACCACTGTCTCAAGAATACTGATGAGAAACACATACTGTTTTAGACAGTTGCCGAGGGCCTTCCTGAATGTGATCCAGGAAAGCTGGTTGCGCATGTAGCCGTGCTGGTCCAGGCTGCACGGTTTGCCCCGGGTTCATTTGAGCTCAAAAGCGATGTCGTCATGACCTTCCTACTGAAGCAGGTCCTTATGATACAGTCATTACGTGACCCCGTACGTCCCTTTTCTCCTTTCCTTTTGCCTCAAATTGAATGGCGAAAAAATCGAAAGAATGACATGGATGATGATGAAGAATGGGTATCTGATGAAGACATTTCTCCGACGCTCCGAGCTAAGCTTCTTGCGCTCAAGGTGTGCCGTTATCGAAGCATCTCCCAAGCCTCGTCGGAGAATGCGCTTGAGATTTCGACACCTGTACTAAAGATGCTTGCTACTCTCCTAGAGTACAGAGGGTCATTCACTGAACAGGAACAGGAGGAGTGCGGCATGTGTCTTACATATTCCTTCTATCACTACTAACGAGACACTATAGCCCTAAAGCTCGTGCTCGTATGCGTTTGCAAGCAGCCGTATCCTTATTACACCTTTCCACTATCGATATTTACGCACAAATGATACTGCCCAAGTTCTTGAAGTTAGCGGTCACAGTCCAGGTATGTTTTGCGCCATTGAGGAGAAAGACATGCTGATCCTGTTGCGTTTTAAGGATACATGTTACAATGTCCGAATATCATTCCTCACAAAACTTGTGTCGCTTCTACAGCCTCGCAAGCTCCAGCCTTCATACAACGTAATCCCGTTCTTAACTATACACGATCCTGAAGACGATGTGAAAGCAATGGTGAGTCGATTCTTCGTTTAGAATAGTGACTCGGAACGATTTATTCGACGTCATAGGCGACATCATACATCACGGGAGCGCTGAAGAAGATGAAGCCGAGTATGTACTTGTCTATGACTCCTCAAATATGTTAACGCCCCCAAGGTATCCGAACAGAGCACATGGAAATTATCTTCATTCGTCTCTTGCACCTTCTTGCGCACCACCCAGATTTCAAAAAGGTTCACGACGACCTTGTTGATATCGCCAAGTTAGTTTTACCTACTTTATTCTCCATGTTGCCTTCTAATCGTTTGATTTCAGATATATCCAATTTTATATTGATACCGTGGCTACGTCCGAGAATGTATCCTTGCTCTACCATCTGGCTATGAAGGGGAAGAGTGTTCGTGATTCAGAATCGCATACATATACCGAGGTAAGAGCTTTGGTTACCTTTGGCATCTTAACACTTGCGTACATTGCCCTAGAATCTATATGTCATCGCTGAACTAGCCCAAGAATTAATCAAAGCGCACACAAAGAGTCGCTCGTGGAGTCTCCAGAGCTATCCAGGCAGAGTAAGACTTCCTGGGGATATCCTACGACCCTTGCCCAGTCCAGAAGCATCGAAAGAGGTGTAGCGATACATCCTTACTGTTTTATGAAAAAAGTTGTTAATATCCAAATCAGATCATGAAAACAGTGTACCTACCGGATGATACTATCACATGGCTAGCTTCGCTTTCCAAACCGAAGGTAAGGCTCTTGGAATTCAATTATGACATCTTGGTCAGCTTTGGGTCTACAGACAGCAGAGAGAAAGGAGAAGAAAGTGCCAGCAAAACGCAAAGCGCCTGCTCCTAAAGCAAATGGCTCTGCCAAGTTAGTGATTCAATTATTCAACTTTATTAATCTCATTTCGAGCCCATCTATAGGAGAACACGCGTCAAGAAGTGGCAGTCAGATTCGGACGAATCAGAGGAAGAGCCATCAGAGGAGGACCAGGATAGCGACGTCGACATGCCGATGGAACGTGAAGAGGAGCCCAAGACCTCAGATCATGACGATGATGATCAGGACGACGGCGAAGAGAAACTGGGTCGGGGTGCGAGAACACGGGCCAAGGTCAGATAACTCCGTCTTCAAATAATAACCACAGGCCTAACCATATTTTTGGTTGTACAGGCCAAGAGCAGAAAACAAAGAACAGGTGCCGCGAAGAGCACTAAAGCGGGGAAGTCTGAAGACTCATAGTTTCGGCCATATTTTCTTCCTATATTCTTTCCATGTAGTTCCATTTCAACATCCCGTTCCTTCCCGTGCTGTCTGTAAACTACTTTTGATTGCTTTCTTGTTAACGTTGATGTATCAGCTGATCTCATTGTTCTCTTATCCATAATGTTCAAGTCCTAAATTATATTTTCAATCACATCCACGACGACCGCCTGAGCTCTCAACACCTGCGTTTGAAATTATTCAAAATAATATCTGTGAAGTGGGCAACATTTCCAGCTTTTCATTACAAATTACATCGAATACAGTATGAGTAAGTATAACAGGTTCAGTGCGAGATGGTTATAGAAAAAAAATGCGTGTGCGGTGGATTCCATATGAGATGCGGGCAGAAATAATGCGAAAACATACATCTAGGTAATAATAGCAGCATGAAAGCGAAACAAAGAATGTGTCTGAAAACCAAAATTTTAGAAAGACGGCACAGGTGAGAATCAGAAACCCTGCGTTGGGCCACGACTAAGCTCGACGCCGAGTTTTTGGACCAACTGCATACCAAGAGGCTCGAGTGCCTCCTTCCAGAGCTCCTTCCGGCGACGGCCCTCAAATATCAAGTCGGAACGCTCGCCAGTCTCGGCCTCGGGTCCGAACACGAAGACCTTGTCTTCCCGCCACGGTGCCTCTCCATGTGCGAAGGATATCCACCGCTCCTGCAGTGCGTCGCGCACACGTGTGTAAGCCCACTCATCGACGACGGTCGTCGCCCACTCGTCTTCATCCCTCTCCTGTCCGACAGAGCCGTAGGTAAAGTCATCATCGTCATCGATGTCATCGAAACTCTCGCAAAATATTTGCGGAGATGAGGTTGCGGATGCTTGGGCGGATTCGGGGAGGGGTACAGTGTCAAAGAGGTATATGAGATCCGCAGCGTGGTGGGGAACGCCTTTCGATGGGCCCTCTTGGTCGAACACATATCGCCATACACCGCGCCCCCCACGTTCCCGCTTTGCGTTCTGGGCGACGCACTCTGTGGGCCATGCAACACGTGTATCGTTGACAAGGTCAAGAAGCCGTTCAAAGATCTCCTCATCTGGCGTGTACGGCGAGATATCGTACGCGCGCATGATGCTGCTCGCCTTGGAGAGAGACTGGCATACCGCTTTGATACGACGTACCGCACCCTCGGGGGTCCATAATGATAAATAGTGTGCCCATAACGTCGCATCGGATGAACAGTCGCCGATGATAAGTGGCTGCAGGTTTGCCGGAAGGGCGAGGGCCGGCGTACGTGGGGCACCACGAATGGATGATCGGCTCCGAGCCCGGACAGCCTGGGCAATGTGCTCCTTCAGCTGGTGATGGTGTCGACTGTGTGCGTCATCTTTGACGAAATACTCCCTCCATCCCGGCCGGAAGAAGACGCCGTCGTCAACCGCACGCTGGGAGTTTCCGAGAACTGCGAGCTTCTCGGCGTCTACCTGCCGTAGTTGATCAATGGTGGTAACGTGTAACGCGGCGAGAATGCGCGAGAGCTGCCAACCGGCTCTGTTGACGTCCGGTAAATTGTGTTCCAAGAGTGCACTCTGCACTATTGCCCGTTGGAACATGGGGCGAGTCTGGTTCTCTGCAGACAGCATGTGGCAGAGTATGTCGGCACCACCCGAGTTTTCACCGAACACGGTTATGTCTGCTGGGTTTCCCCCAAATTCTGCGACGTAATGATGCAACCATTTCATCGCCTTGCGCTGATCGCGGAGACCTATGCGAACAGAAATAGGGATCAGCCCGAGTTGATACCGGAAGAACTATTAACTTGCCATAGTTGCCAACGCCTTCTTCGCCGGCAGATTTGTTGTCCTCACGTATCATTGGGCTGGCAGCAAAACCGAATAATCCAATGCGGAAGCTTTAGTCGACGACGTGATTAGAAGCCGTCAAATGTGAAAGTCACAAACACATATACTGACTTGAACGTCACCAGAATCACCGGTTTGCCTATTTGCATGCTTTTCTGAACGAGAGGTCCACAATCATAGACCCAACTTGAGCCACACCCGAGCTCGCCTCCCCTGACGCTTAGAATAAGTTAATGTATAGAAGAAGACAGACTGTGACCCACCCGTGTATCCACAACATGACGGGTAAACGAGACTGAGGGGTAAGCCCAGCGGGGCAGGTGATATTAAGGTTTAAGCATTCAAATTCATCATGCTTGAGGGCTTGATACGGGACCTGTTCGTTGGTTATGCCGACTAGCGCTTCCTCGATAGTTTTGGACGTTCTAGGTTGGGGACATATTGGTCTAGGATGATAGAGGTGTCAGGATGGCACGGGAGGACCAGAGAACGGCTAGCGAACGTACCCGTGTTGGGTGGCATCCACGATAGATGGATAGCTCTTGCAAAGCTTTGAGGGGCGGAAGCGTGCAGGTACAGAAGCGTACTTGATTCCAAGGTACTGGTGGATAGGTGTGTCTGGTGTCGAGATGGGGTGATCAACACCGCAGAAGGTGGTGTGTAATGAAGGATGATAGAGCTTTGGAGGGGCACAACGAGTTTTCTGCACAACAGGCATGTTTTAGCGTTAATGTGAAGGGGAAGCGGAGGGATTTCGTGGAAGGGTAGTGTGTGGTAGGGAAGAGAAAGAGGTGGAGATGGCGAGACACTTGTAGTGAATAGGGTACTTCCGACCGTCATAGTTGCGATCGATCGTTTTAGGTAGAGGACTCAAAAACCAGAGGCAGTATGCCAGGATAGGCAACTCCGTTAATCATCACGTGCCCGCTGATTCGTCGATTTCTCGAAGATTGTCCGGACCGCGTCAGGGAAGCACTGCGTGCAGACTCGACAATCCACCGGTGATGCGCGTGTGAGATGTCGAAGAGATCCAAACGACCCATCAGGTCTGCTGGTTGATGCTGTTTGTGACGTGCCAAAGTGAGATGTAATAGAAAGGTCATGTTATAGCCTAACTCACTGGCATCATGGGACCACTTTCCAAGTCAGGGCCTCCAGGAGCAGGAAAAAATGAACGTAAGAATCAGCGTACCCGGGCTGAGGCGTGCGTGGAATGAACCCAGGGCCAGCGGGGCATGGCATTTGGCGAGCACTTGGAGTTGATGCGGTCTCAATTCATACATCATACATGCTTTGTTCCTGCATGACAATGTCGAATCTTGATTTGCGCAGACAGCTATTTCAAGTGCTTCCTAGTCGGGAGCCGAAAGGTATCGCGCAAGACAGCTGATCAAGGAAACAACCTTTCTGCTTAACAACACCAAAGGATAAGATGCGATTACAGGATAACTTGACAAGGGATCAGGTGGGCGTTAAGAAGAAATTGATATGTAGCAGCTTACCATCGTCAACCTTGGTGAAGTTGATGAAAAATAGACGCAAGATTACTCCGAGGCGACGAATCGCTGTTTGTGAGTGAAGAAACCTACCCAAAAGTTAGATCCAACCCTTGGTTACTCGCCTGGCCCAAGAAGAGGTCTGATATTGAACATTTTGCCTAGTAGAAATTGGGGCAAGTCAGGTTCTACGCGGTAAGATTCCGCAAGCTGGACATACCTGACTCAAAACACTGCTGGCATTAAAGCATTCCAAATGAGTGGGGAATTCGAAGCGGATGGCGAATAATTAGGATTCTAAGCTATGAGACGATCTCAGCTCAAACTTCCAGGATTGTTGAGTCCGGTGTGAGATGTGAACATGCAAAGGAGCAAACCTAGCTAGCTGAGGAAGCAGAAAATCCAACTATCGATGATCGATCAATGATCATGAGCGGCAATCTCCGAGTTTCGGAATCAATACGCCTCCGAGATCCAAGGTCTAAGAAAGAATTGAATCGTGACCAGACAGTCGTACATAAACATCTTTAACTTTCAGTACATCTCAAAACTATCCACGAACCCGTACAACTTTTCTCTTTCCTTTCTGACCGCCACCAGGCATCCCAGGCGTGGCGGGAGCGCCAGGAATAGGGGCTTCTGTGGCGTTCATACCTGCCTTGACTGTCTCGATGAGCACGCCAGTCGAGATCGCGGGGGAATACGCAGAAACCCTGCTGGCGAGAGGTGGAAGGGGTTCTGGAGGAACAGGTAGCCGGCGTCCGCTAGTCTGTTTCGATGGTGGGGCATTGGGAGACTTTGACTTCGTTTGCGCAGGTTGTTTACCCTTGCTCGAGCCACTTGTAGGTTTCGACGGGGTAGCAGTAGCAGGGGCTATGTTAGGTGGAGAAGTGTTGTAAGGAGGCCTGGGGACATTCTCCGGCTTTAGGTGCTGTATTTGGAAGCAGATGACTTCAAGTAATCGTTTTTCTGAGATTTCATGTTAGCACGAATAGTTTGCGTTGAGTATAGGGCAAACAACTAACTGCTTGTCACCATGGGGTTGAGGATCTTCCCGTCTTTCTTCCATTGTACGCGCACCCGTCCCGGATTCTCCCAGTCTCGAGGATGTGATTTATTCACCTCGTGCAGCGTGCCGAGTCCTAATCGATTCGCCGCCTCAGCGATGTCCTTGCTAAGGGGCCACCAGATACTCTTCGCGCGCTCCACCCTGCGTTGGCCGGTACCATACGGGCGCTTCGCGTCGATGTATATAGGGTAGATGCAGGTCCATCTGCGGGTCCCAGGTTTGAGCTCATTCGCGTCAAAAATGAAACCAAACACACGTCTTATAGGGCGTGATGTCCGTCACCGTGTTTTTAAGGTCAGGACGACTCGCACCAGGGGGTGTGGGTTTGAATTGCGATTGTTGTGAAGGCGAGGCAGGGCCTGCCCGCTGCGACGGCTCGAACTCATCGTCGGAGATATGGATCTCTTCCAGCAACGGTCCACGGGAGCCTGTGTTGGGAAGGGGATGAGAGGGGAGCGGAAGGTCTGTATCGTCGTCGAATTCCTCTTCTACGATAGCTGCTCTGCGTGACATGATTCAACTGGAGTTGGACTGGTCTTCGTTCGGTGCAGTACTCAAGATGATCGTCGTCGTTTGAGGTGAGGGACACTCGCGATGATCTTTCCCACGTACAATCCCTGTTCTACTCCGCCACAGTTCATGACCCTCAGATGATTTTCTGCTCGTCAAGGCTGGCAACGACGATATACTTGTGCGTACCAGAATCTCATAGGCTTACAAGAATATTCTTACAGCTATAACGCAGAACCATATTGATTTGGATATGGCACCTTCAACCTGTACTTGCCGCCGGCGTTCCAGGCAATGATACGCAACCAGGACTTATCTGTACACCCTTCGGTCCATGCGAGCCATGCCCAGAATCTGCAGTGCGCCAAATCAACGTTTCTTACTGGACGATCCATTCGTTAATGTTGATTAACCAGCTTTCAGAACCTTTCTGCAAGCCTTTCGGGAATAGGCGTCTCATGCACTGTGTCAACGCAACTGCCGCACCTCCACCATCTCATGGGCCGCCACCACCACCTGGAGCACCACCTCCCGGGGACCTTGATTTCGAAACACAAACACAGCGCTCACCTGGCGAAACCCCCGCCTGGGAGTCCTGCGGCCGCATTGTCGCCCAAGAAAGGGCCGACTTCTACGAATTCATCGCATGTAATGTCCTGTTCGCCGTGATTGCACTCGCGGTCCTTTTCGCCCGGTCGAAGCGGCTCCATGCTATTCAGGCAAGACAACTTGCCGCGCGGATAGGTATTATACGGGGCACGCGTGGTGCAAGGCGGTAGCATCGTTGCAGGTATGCCCTTTATGCCCATGCTGCGCTTGAATTGACGCTGACTGTTCCATCTTTAGGCAGTGGTCCTGAACACGTCCTCGGTCATTAATACTCTAGTTATTAATAGGTACGTGCTTTATACTTATTCCTTACCCTTTACTTCAACAAACTCCCACTTATCCACATCCAGTGTACATTATAATTTGACGAGCAGTTTTATATAGAGCGCTGTTTCTGTCCCTGCGTGAGCTTCTCATCGCCTCACTATAACGATAACGAGTAGTGGTGTGAAGCTATCATGGTGACTGCCGTTCGTGTATCTTTAACACACCCTGTCTACCAGGAATCGTGCTGCGGAGACCTTGTCCGCATCCAACCCGCTCAAACCACACTGCCAACGGGTTGGTTCTGTGCCTAATTCTTGGCCCCTGACCTCCCAATAAGTTTTTTTTCAATCTGAACGTTATCCCAACCATAATCCGGGCACAGTGGGGTCGGTGTACCTTATCAGACGCTTCGATTCTCGGCATGTTGTGGCCTTGGTTTAATCCCCGTTTGCGCAGGGAATCTCACCTTGAGCATGTGGAGATGGTCAGGCCATAGACCTATCTTGATTCCTTCATTCAAGTTACAAGTAGGCTCCGGTAATCGTGTGTAAAGGGGACTTGTGCATGTTCCTAGCATTTGACGCATCCGTGATCCACAACACACTGCGTAGTTTCCCTTGTACGAGATTGGGGCACGAGTACGAGCCACGGCAGCGAGATTGCACTCTCAGATCAGCATATTTTCGAATTCCGAGTGGTATGGTGAGTCTCGATAAACCTCTGTGTTTTCTTTATACTTGGGCCATAATTACAGTACGAATCCTTTTATTGATCCAACAAATCAAACCTGTCGGAGGATCCCAGCTCGACGATCTATTATTAGTTGGGGATCACACTCTAAACATGTGTTGTTTCGAACATCACTTTCTCTCAGAGCTTCCCAAAACAAAACATAAACAATCTTGCCTGGTTACTGGTTCACTTTTCTGAGATGGAACTTCAATGTGAACGTGAGTCCTTTTCGTGCGATTTTTCCTTTGTTTTACGGTTTCAATCTCAACCTTATCATTACACAGATATCTGTTCTCGAGATACATGTTTATTCGTGGCCTCCGATCACAATGCCATTGTACACAATCTATTGTGCCCTCGTGTTATCCATCGCGTTTCCCACACTCAACGCTTTACTAACCTGACCCTGATTGTTCAGGTTCTCGCATTGTTGTTGCATGTCGCCCTGCGTGATGACTATATATCTGCATATGCCACCCACATGTTCTACATCTTCCCATATCTTCCATTCAAATCATTACTCCACTTCTAGACACTGGCATGTCTCTCCACTTCTACATCTTTTCATTATTGGTCACACTCTCGACGTATGTCTTGGCGGCCCCAACCTGCGGACTGGTGCCCCAGAATACCGTGTTGCCTAATGTACACAGTTATACCAACGTATCTGAGGATGTGTTATTGTCTGCGTGGTACCCTGGTTGGCTCACCGCGGATGGATTTGGACCTAGCAATATCTCTTGGTCAATGTACAATTCTCTCACATTTGCTTTCGCGTACGTCCTGTCACTCCATCCCTTCATGTCCATTTCTGACTCTACTTGTAGTACCACAACCAATGATGCATCTGTGCTCTCTCTAGGCGGCACTGAAGCAACTCTTCAGACATTCGTTCAATTAGCTCAAGAGAATGTAATTTCAATCAAATTTCCTTTATTCGCAGGACTTGATCTCACTTGTAAATCATATAGAATGTAAATGCATCGGTGTCCATTGGTGGATGGACAGGCTCACAATACTTCTCTATGGCTGTGGCAACCGATACCAATCGCACTGCTTTCCTCGGTGCCGTTCTTGGACTCGTCAAAACTTACAACCTGGATGGTATTGATTTCGAGTGCGTCCTCGATCGATCACCTTCTAAAGTTGACGTGCTAACATATTTTCAAATAGCTGGGAGTACCCTAACAAGCAGGGCATTGGCTGTAATATTATCTCCCCAAACGACTCGGCGAACTTCCTCGTTTTCCTTCAGGCGCTTCGCCAGCAGGCACCAAATCTGGTTATTTCGCTCGCTGTGGGAATCACTCCCTTCCTCGATGCTACTGGAACACCCATGACGGACGTCTCGGGTTTCGCAAAAGTAGTCGATCACATTGGTTAGTCAACCTGCCTGGACTGTTAATTTTCATCTTCTAATGAAACTGCTGATCAGCAATCATGGCCTACGACATCTGGGGATCATGGTCTACGGGAGGTGTCGGACCGAATGCGCCGCTTGACGATTCGTGTGCCCCTGTGAAAGACGGCTCGGCCACTTCTGCAGTCGAGGCATGGACCGCTGCAAACTTCCCCGCCGACCAGGTGGGTACAATTCCGACCAACCAGATAGGCCTGGGATTCTAACTGTTTTACGCCTAGATTGCACTAGGTGTCCCTGCATACGGTCACAGTTTCCACGTCGATTCCACCAGCGCGTACTCTAGTGCTGGAGTGCTCGCAGCGTACCCCCCGTTCGATAAAGCTCTACAGCCACTTGGGAATGACGACGGTAACGGAACTATAAGTAAGTGACCATTCATGACGTTTCCATACCTTCTCTTAGCTGGGCAATGTTCTAATTCTAATTCATCTGTAACAGCTAATGACCAGTGTGGGAACCCTACCGGCCCAGGGGGTGTTTTCGATTTCTATGCAATGATCGATAGTGGTTTCCTCAACATGAATGGGGACCCTGCCCCCGGTATCGACTACCGATGGGATAACTGCAGCCAGACGGTCAGTCTTGAATATATCAATCCTTGCGCCTTTCTAACATCTCCTATAGCCTTACGTATATAACCATACCAGCCAAATTATGATATCTTATGATAATAACGCCAGCTTCAGTAGGTTCCTTCGTCGCATTATGGTTTCTCGACGTTACTAAACATACGTGCTAGTTGCCAAAGGAAATTTCATCAACGCACAAGGTTTGAAAGGCTATTCGATGTGGCAATCACAGGGCGATTACAACAATATCCTCACTAAAGCTCTCCACGCTGCAATGGGGATTCAATCGGACTGCAGCACTGATTAGTTCCATTTGTAGTGTTGGGTAGCTTTTTTCCATTAAATTATTCTAATTTTATTAGGTCTGTTACTGTAGTACACTTTCCAAGGGTCTCTTTTGTTAGCTATATGTAAACCATAAACAAGTTCTCTAGCTGTAGCACATACACTGTATCAGGATTCAGTAATCACCTTAAACTCTCAAAACGCTCTTTCAAATATTTGACGGTTTTAACCGCGCGCTAGGATATTTCTGCACAACACTACACAGTGAGTAGAGATCTTTGCAGCCATTAAATAATGTGGCGGCGGCGTCCACGCGTTTTGTGACCCACCATCAAAACATTCGTTACGGTTTTCGATTGATCACCTCCATCCCGTTTGTGCCTGCCATGAAGGTTTTCCTGACTGTCATCCTTGGGATAGGGCAACTTCTCTTCTCTATAGCTGCCAGCAGTATCCAGGTTAGTTTCCACGATACCCAAGTTTTTCTCCCCCAGTTCACACGTTTTCAGACCAGAGCTCCTGCGGGAACAACGAGGATATGGGCGGCCATGAGCACCGACCTCGTGGACCACGTATACTCTACAAATGCGACTGAACTACAATACCTAATCGACTTCTACGGATTTTCTATCGAAGGGCCGAAGGGAACTGGCACCGGATATATTTATACTACCCAACAGCCCAATACTGTGCCAGTATACCGGTTATATGGAATAGGACGTACGGACCACTTCCTTACGACTTCTGTCCAGGAGCGGGATCTTGCTGTTAAGCGTTGGGGGTACCACGTCGAGGGTATCCTTGGTTATATTCAAGAGACACCTAGCACAGGCTTGGTGCCGTTCCATCGACTATACAATGCACCCATACATGATCACTACTATACCACGACCGAAAAGGAGCGGGAGGATGCTTCACGGAATGGATGGACGGAGGAAGGTGTTCTTGGATATATCTTTCCGCTCGAGGACGACGGTCGGTGGTTCTTTGTCGTGGGATTTCAAGTTTACTTATTCTCCTTGTTTCAGCACCTGCTCTCGACACAACCTCTGTGTAACGCTCCTGCTATTTCGCATATCATTTCTCGATTTTATGGGACTATTTCACCTGGTCATACATGTCATATAGAGGAGACCCATCCAAGACATTCATTACAGTAAACCAAACTAATCCAAAGTACCATTGAATTTCGGAAGACCTAAGCGTCCATATGATCCACACAAACACGCATCCCCCAGTCTTCCCTTCCCTGCAGATACTCCAGGCTCTGCATCTTCCGCAGCATGTCCTCTTTCCCTGATTGTCCGAGCGCCCACAATCCCAACAATCTTCCGTATCGAACCGCATTCTCCGCGTCGCCCAGAGCCACATATGCACGCACGATGGCGTGCAGGTGGTGTCGGTATGCATCCGACGCTTCCAGAGCCTCTTGCTTGATGACTGCGATCCAGCGTTGGCTGATTTTGATGGTATAATCGTCTGCGAGCAAAGGATCCGAGAGCCACTCTTCGAAGTCATCGTCGATGGCGTTGATGCTCTCCCGCAGCGCTAGCCGCCTTTGGTCGGATGCCGTAGTATCTGGCAGACACGGATTACAAATGCAGACGATACCGTAGGACTCGAGATATTCCTGGCGGTCAGCTGCAGGCTCCAGGACGTCGCAATACGAGACGAAGATCTCTTCGCCTTCCTTGATGCTCCGTGTGGCCCTCAGTTGGAACGAGAATGAAGGGATGTCGAACAGCCTGTCGGCCGATGGGCTGCAGCTGGAATTGGGCTGAGGTAGAGAAGTAGTTGTGATGCATCAAGACTTACCTGTGGTTAATCCGACACATAATCTTACACACGGCAGCGTATTCACCATTTGGCTCTGGATCCACGACGTTGGCAACTTCGAACCCGTTCGTTCTAATGATACCAAGGATGGGACCACTCCCGTCCTGGGTATGGCTGTTAGCCAAATCCAAGAACGCGGCTTGTGCCTCAGGATCCATACGCATAAAGCATGGGCGCAGGAATCTCTTTTCCCACTCGTTTAGGATCTCTGCACTGCGTTGTGAATCCGTTTTCCCAGCGAGTCTCCGGGCAAAATTTGGCATCGAGATGCATGTCGGTGTTACCATGAGTGGACGTTCAGTAAGAATGTGGTCGCCCATGGATAGATCGCGCGTCGCGAACATACCGAGCCCGTTTTTGGACGGCCCAATGCGAAAGCATAGCTCAATTGGAAACTGGGGTGCACTGGGAAACCCTGGAGTAGAGAGGATGTCATTCAGAACAGGTCGACGGAGGAGGCATTGGGTCCAGCCGTTTGGATCGTCGCTTAATTTAACATCGGGAGTGAAATCTGGGGGTAAAGTGGTATACACGAGGTCGTTGAATGTGAAGTCGGCCTGTGTGTCTTCGTTCATGTGTCCTGTAACGTGTGATTGAGGATCTGAACTACCCAAGTCTTCGCAGTGTACTTCACTCTCTATCGTAGGCGGCTGATAAATGCCCCATTGAGCAATTGATTTTCATGAGCACTGCACCTTCAAGACCACCATCCAACTGTCTGGGTTCATTTGGCATATCGCCAAGATTTTGTAGTGCCAGATCGAGGCGACGTCGAGATATAGTCTCTACCAGTCTCACTGTAAGTATACCATCCTAAAGCTCGAAAGACCGGATAATAGTGATGGTAGCTTATCTAGAGGGTCGATGCAGAGATCATAGATGCGCTCACACTGGCGCCCACTGGTCACGGTTGTGGCTGTAACGCCGTTGCAGACAGAGGAGCCAAACAGACTCTCAGGTTTGCTCTGATGTAGCGACCACGATGTCCACACACCCAATTCACGAGTCTGACTCCGAAGACGACGACTACGTTCCCCCGTTGGGAGCAGGTGCGTTATCTTTCACGTCCCACAGTATCCTTTTCATTCAAACATTCAAGTCAGATTCAGATTCCTCGGAGGACGAGCGAGAATCCAAGCGCCCGCGAACCTCGTCGCCCCCACCACAACAAGTCGAAGCCGAGAAAAAGAAGTGTGTTGTGAACTGACGATTGATTGCCCAAATTTCTAAATGAACATGAACATCATTTCAGGGCAAGAGACGCGCTATGGGCGTCATTCCAAGCCTCTCTAACAGCACCGCCCTCTAACCCGGAGCCTGCGAAGGTAGAGATGGTCAAGATTGAAAAACGCTTCAAATTCGCGGGGGAACTTGTTGTGTACGTCGTGCTTCTTCTCTTTTGCACAATCTACAAGTACTCACACGATCGGCTAGAGAAGTGGTTGATGTTCCTGCAGACTCTGAGGACGCCAAGAAATGGCCTCTATGGCATGCGCCTGGGGTTGAGACGACCGCAAATCCGTTAGCTGCTGGTCCCTCAATCTTGCCGGAACCACTAGGAGAGCCAATGGTATCCGAATCCTCATCGTCCACCAAGGCCAAGCCTCCGGTGAAGCGACCAGGCCCCAGAAAACCGAAGGTCTCATTGGCTGCTATTCCTACGGCATCCTCGCAGAAGGCTAAGAAGCTGTCGACCCTCGAAAAGTCTGCGATGGACTGGCGAGCTCATGTGCAAGCTTCTGAAGAGGCAGGTCTCAAGGACGAGCTTGATGCTAATCGACGAGGTGGGGGCTACTTGGAGAAGGTGGAATTCCTAAACCGGGTAGAGGAACGCAGAGAGGATGTATTTGAGGCTAGCAAAGGGAGCAAACGTCGCAGGCCTTTGTGAATCTACTTCCCCGTGCTTCAGATAGACCTACTTGTTCATTATTTATTTATTATCGCGCAGCATCATGTTAATAAGAGTTTTCTAGAATAACCAGATCCTTTTGTACTGCGCATCCTGGTAGAAGACTTCACGTCCGCCCTCACTGTCCAGCTTTACTCTCTGATGTCTAGTCAACACCGATAGTGGCTAAGTAAATTGGGATCGATTGTGCACAAACCGATCCATAGTGTAACTAAACTTACACATGTCATCCTTGGCTTGCGACCCTCAAAACAGATTCCAAAAGGTGATCGATTTTTTCCGAGCACTGAGTAATTAGTGTGCTTACTACTACTGAGTCTCGTTGAACGAAAGCTGATGATTTCTTTCAGGTGACAGGAAATGCCGCAGCGACCGCGAGTAGTACGGCCGGCTTATCGATATGAATCACCAAAGTAAGCAGGCACTACATAAGACCTTGACGTGCTGATAAATACAGGCGATGACAGTCCTTCCATTTGACATAGGCACTCGTCATTCCACGAAGAGCCTCGTACCTATTCCGGCCTTTATAAAGGGTGTTTGCCTCTCAATGAAACAGCACATTCAACCTAAGCAATAGCAATATCCCCCAACAGCCCGATATCATCATGACCACCCTTCTCACAGGCGGCACCGGCAAGATTGGCATCATTCTCGCTCGTCTTCTTACCGACGCAAACCATTCTGTCCTTCTCGCTTCGCGTTCAGGAAAAGTCCCTGAACCCTTCAAAGGCGTCGCTTTTGACTGGTTTGATCGCTCAACATGGGAGAATTCGTTCAAAGTCGATTCGAACATCGACCGAATTTACCTTGTCGGACCCTCAGTGTTGAATATGCTCTCGATCGTGAAGGATTTCATCGAACTCGCGATCACCAAGGGTGTAGTGCGCTTCGTGCTTGTCAGTGCGAGCACCTTACCCCGCGGTGGCCCACACATGGGGCAGGTCCATCATTATCTGTCCGAGCGTGGCGTGGAGTACGCAGTTTTGCGTCCAACTTGGTTCTCGGGTGAGCCATCTAAAGCTAAATCTCATTGTTTTTCTGACAAGGTCTATAGAGAATTTTGCATATACGTTCCGTCAATCTATTCGAGAGAACGACACCATAGCCACCGCAACAGGGAGTGGCCGTATACCTTTCGTCTCTGTCCACGACATTGCCGATGCCGCGTTCAAGGCATTGGTTGAGGATGTGGGTCATAATACAGAGTATATTGTTTTGGGACCCGAGTTGTACTCTAATGAAGAGGTGCGCTAGTTAACTGCACAGATGGTCTAATAACCCTGCTGATCCTGGCCCTTCTTCCAGGCCGCTGCGCTTTTCAGTGATGTTTTGGGCAGGAAAATCACACACAAGCAGCTGACAGACGATGAAAGCAAGAAGCTGTGGCTGTCTTTTGGGCTGGATGAAGACTATGCTAACATGATGTTGGCGGCGGAGCATCTCGTCGCTACGGGCGAAGAAGAAAAATTATTCCACTCCGACACGCCTCTCAAATTTGTGGGAACTAGACGCCTAAAGGACTATCTTCAGGCAAACCGGGAGATCTGGGCTGTTTAGCGATGGCCCATCGGCAGCATGTTCGGTACAAACTTTGAAAGATTTGTTGGATAGGCCGTTTGAAAACTGGCGAAATTTTGAACGCCAAACCTTCTTCTTCCATAACGAAGAACGCAAACTTCGTATGAGTGATCAAAAAATCAAACACCACGAAAATTCCCGAACAGAACCTTTTCAAGGCGAGCTATGCCCAATTTATGATAGCACACATGCAATTGTAAGAATGCACCAAAGCGAGGATCCTTATCACGGGTACCGCGGGCTCTCTTGAACGTTGGTTTTCCTTTGGAATATAACGAATCAAATAATTTACAGGAAACAGAAAAGATGCACTCATGCTCGAGGCAAGTTTTGGGCTGTGGTACGATCCGGCTAGGAAAACCTGCGCTGGAAACAATTCTGCTTTGTGAGTCTGATAGTCATCAGTTCTCGCCCTAGGATATTTCTTGACTGATGGGCCGATCATCTGCACCCAAGGATGTCATCGCAACGAGAGCGGCGTAGACGCTCAACTATGTTCCATATTCCATAATACTGTCACCGTCATCAGGTTTTGGTTTTCTATAAATTGGGTTTGCTCCATCGACGAGGTCCACAACATCCAACCTCCACAGCTGCACCATGACTATCCTTCTCATTGGTGGTACAGGCAAGACAGGCGTCCCTCTCGCTCATCGCCTCGTAGATGCAAACTATTCTGTCCTCGTCACTTCGCGTTCGGGAAAAGTACCTGAAGCATTCGAAGGCGTAGCCTTCAATTGGTTTGATAATTCGACCTGGGAGAACCCGTTCAAGGCAGACTCCACCATCGATCGCATCTAGCTCGTCGGACCTCCGGCGCTGAGCGCAATCCCCGTCGTGAAGGATTTCATCGAGCTCGCTATCACTAAGGGGGTCACGCGGTTCGTGGTGCTCAGCGCGAGCGCGACACCCCGTGGTGGCCCGGGCATGGGCCAGATCCATCAATACCTTGCGGAACGCGGTGGCGTGGAGTACGCCATCTTGCGCCCCACTTGGTTTATGGGTCAGTAACTTTCTAGAACGCTAAAAATCCGATATCACTGATCAGAATTAAGTACAGAGAATTTTACGTACATATTCTATCAGTCCATCCGAGAGAATGACACTATCGCGAGCACGACTAAGGATGGTCGCATCCCCTTTGTTTCCGTGTATGACATCGCAGATGCCGCGTTCAAGGCATTGATTGACGATGTGGGCCGTAACACCGAGTATATTATTTTGGGTCCCGAATCGCACAACTATGACGAGGTATGATGGTCATAGCTCACTCGCATCAGTATCGTTAATCTGGTCTATTCATCCAGGCCGCAACGCTCCTCAGCGAGGTTCTGGGCCGTAAAATTACGCACCAGCGCTTGACACATGAGGAGGGAAAGAAGGTGTGGTTGGCTTTCGGGATGGAGGAAGCTCATGCCGAATTGATGCTGCACATGGAGCATCTCGTTGCGGTTGGCAAAGAAGAAGCTCACTTGCAGTCGAATTCCCCTCTCAATTTCGTGGGAAATCGACGCCTGAAGGACTATCTCGAGAACAACCGTGAGGCTTGGGTTGTGAAACAGTAACAGTAAGGAGAACTGCTTAGCAGCAAACTTTTATTTTCAACTTGTACTTTGATATGTAACTCTGTGGGATCGTTCATATTTTCATCGTTATGGATAGCCAAGATCCCCAGATCACGCAGAAGGCTGACAAGTTTTTTTGTGATCGGGCCAGTGAGACTTTTGGCATCCACTATCACAGTACCTGGATCGCGCGCGTAAGGATCTCAAAATCGGAGTACTGAGTCAGTGTTACATACCGAGCCTTTGCGCAACCACTGCCTGATCATAAAAATTAATAATATGTAAACAGTTATGAAAAGACAACGCACATTTTCTGAGAACGGCAGATGGGTTCCCACAGAACGAGCATCTGTACAACGCCACCGAGTTCGTATTGACCCTGGGGTTGAGCCCACGGGGTTCATGCTCGTGATCATCGTGAATATTGATGTCGTCAAGCCAGGCTGCCAGGTCGTCTTCTAACTTCTCTGGCGATACAGGCTTTATTTGTTCCTCCGATGCAGCTTTTACGATGATATTTCCGAATTCGGTGGCAGCGGCGGTGTAGAGTTTCACAACTGTCTCCTGTGCTAGGCGTAAGTTCGTGTTCGGAGGTCTAATGTCGATCGCCTTGCAGAAGTCGTCAGCAACCTGCCGTCCCTTCAATGCTTTCTACAGTATCGAGGTTAGAATTAAACAAGCTGAATAGACAAGTAGGAACGGAACCTCCAGCTCTCGAAGGTCAGTGCTCAAATCGGGCCCGTTGATGGCAATGGTGAGGAGAATATACCAATAAAGGACGGCGTTCATGTGCCGATTATCCGGTGGCGCCTCTTCGACAAACGTCTTTGCATCCTCGACCGCACTCATTAAGAACGCGATGCCTTCTTCCCATCGAGCTTTCCCAGCCACCGGAGCTTCCTGAAGGATCTGAATTCCCATGTTTCCTGCATGCTCTACCGCGCGTTGCATGAGTTGGAAACGAACGAACGGTGTGATATGCTTGCACTTCAGGCCTTTTTTGGCTGCACGTAAGCCCTCAGTGTTATTGGCAGACAATGTGATCGCATAGTAGAAATAGCCCGCGCCGGGGTTGCGCTGGAGGCCCTTTCGAGCGATTTCAACCGCATCCGGGATGCGCTGCTTCATGATGTGGTACTTGATATCAAGTATGTCAGCAAGATCAACCTCGTTTTTGTTCCCCCTCGTGCGGATGGCGCGAGCGCATAGCGGTAGAGCGTCAACCCAGCGCGTGAATGGGAGTCCAATATCCATGACCTCAAGTCGCCCAGTTCGAGGATTCTCAGTCTGGAACATGCCTTCAGCGATGGAGAACTCTGTGCGGAGGATGAGCTCTACTAGTTTGAGCCCAAGAGCGTACATATTGCGGTCCTGCGCGCAATCCATCATCGCAGACTGATAGTCACGGGATGTTGATAATGTGAGGAAGGTATCGCATTTCATGGGCCCATAGCCCACCATCCGCTCCTGCAAGTGTGGTGGGAAGCCACGCTGGATGCATGCTAAGAACTTATTGGGGTCGAGCATACGCATGTCGGTCTCGGATTCGCTGCGATGAAGCCTGATTATTGCACCCAGACAGGAGCAACGGGTTACCCATTCGGGACTACGGAGTCCTGCAACTAGAAAGCGCTGCATTGGTGGGTATGATTTACAAACCTCGGAGGCGTTCAAGGTCGACATAGTCAACAGTCCGAGAGCATGGTTAATCAGATAGGAAGTCGCCCATTCCTTCTTCGAGTTTTCAGTGACAAGCTTGAGGATTGTACGCATATCGAGGGATTTAATCAGAGCAAGATCTGAAGCCTTTTCGCTCTCCACGACGCCGCTTATAGAGTGAGATAGTACAGTGACCACAAGCTCCACGATATTTTCGTCGTCGGGATATTTTTCGACGAGCTTTGTCAGTGTTCCAGTGGTTTGCCGTGCAATGTCTTTACGAATTGTAGCACCTCCATGATGGGTGATGGTCCCCAGAGCGCGGAGAGCCATATTTCGGGTGGATTCAATATTTAAGAGGGGTAAAATCCTGGTCAATAACCCTATAAGTGCCATGGAATTGTGGCTCAAATGTTACCCCAGGAAACAGGAGAAAACATACCTCGCTCATGAAGCTTGTTTCTCAGTATAGAATCTGCGCACATTTTGGCGAATATCCCCACCACTCCGCCGAGAATCTTCTCATTTCGGGGATACTTTTGGCAGGCTTTATCTAACCGTCCGAAGATCGTTTCAAAGTTGGCATGGACCTTCTTCAGACCGCTGCGTGTTGTAAGGTCTAATAGGTAAAAAATTTAAATCATTCAAGTAGGGTAGGGTTACTGTATAGGTATAGGGGCAGACCTGGGATCTCGAAGACGATGCACAGAATATCAACAACCTTACCCCATCCTTCGGCATTGTCGATTTCACCAACATAAGCATCTGGTGAGGCTGAATTTTCAGGATTTGGTGCCGGTTGAGCCTTAGGTTTGGCTTTCTTCTTGTGACCTGGGCCGGGCATGGCTCTATGCAAGAAGGCGAACTTGACATCAAAAATTAATTATTTCATTATCTCCTGCGATCTTATCAATAATCTAATCTTGACCGTCATTTTGGAATGAGTAGTCACTGGTGACGTCACTAATTACTAGTATGCGTAGACAGCAGTCGTGCACTGTCCACCCAACCCCCAACCACCACCGTGGACCTGAAAAATGGGCTCCTTCTTTTCCTGTTGCCGCGAAGATTCATCTGAAGAGACAGAGCCTCTCATTCCCGAATCGCCACAGCAAACAGAGCAACCTGTTTCCCCTCTCGACAGAACAGTTGACATTCTTGTGGCGTTCGAGACCGGAAAGCTACCTTCTCAGGACCAGCTCAATCACATTATACAAGTACTCATAAACTCTAGCGTTCTCCATTTTAACGAGGAGCAGCCAGCCACTACTACAGGACGTCTGAGTGAAAATGGGAAACGTGTCTTGAACGATTTCCGAGAGGTCTTGGAATCTATCGTCCAATTAGGAATGGAAAGGAACAGTCCGTATTTTTTTTTATTTTCTAGAGCCTATTTTATTGAAAATGCGCATCCAGTGGATGATAAGCTTCAAGACATTTTTTATCAGTGTTCACAAATCGAAGATTTCCCTATACGCATCGATATTGATAGCGATGCTCAAAAAATCTTATTTGAAAGGGTTGAAGCCGAAGGTTAGCACTTCATCTCTAACTAAATGTCTAATTTTAAATTTTAAACAGCCCCCGAACATGAAGAATTGGTACACGACACCATGAAGTTTATCCAGTCCCTCAAAGCCGTTTCCCGTCTGTTGCTCACTTCTGCTACGTTCCGTCTACTCCTTTCAGATATATTTGAGGCTTTCCGAGAACTTGTCGCAGGTTTAGCTTCGAATGTCGGGGACGTTGCTTCGCAAGTCCAGGTAAAGGCTGAAGCCGTCGAGAGGGCGGCTAACACGGACCTCGGTTCCATCAATATCCTTGCTTCTCAAGTCGGGGAAGCCGCCAGTGATACCCTCGAGGCTATAGATAAGGCCAAGGATCAACCCCAATCCCAGGTACAAAATGCAACCAGAGATATCTTTATTGCCCAGGTTCAGAATGTGAGTTTCTATATCATTAGCCTCCACAGTCTTCGTTTTGTGACACCTCGTGTACTCTACTAGTTTTTGAGTCGCGCACACCAGGACCCAAGGGCGCTCGATGCACTGCGAATACTTTTGCACATCGTTTCCAAATACGCACGAAAGTTATCTAACGTGGTGGATATCATTACATCAGAGGCACAAGCTTCTGGTACGGTACCAGCAACCCACATTACTCCTAAGCATGAAACCTTACAACTATGGATGGATTTGAAAACTCTTCTCCAGCGCCTAGCATCAGGACACTCCCTCGACCCAGTCTTAAAAACATTGGAACTAACAATCAGAAGCGTTATAATGGACCCAGTAGCTGCAGTATCATCCGATCGCTACCCCATGCCAGGCAACGAACCAGATTCAGATTTAAACCAATATCTCCAGTCGGTTCACCAGTGGTTATCTCGTGCACTATCACCCACCCCAGAATCTCAGCCACACTACGCCACATCCAGCGCCGGCACCCGCGCGTTGGAAAACCTTTATGATGGAGGGCGAAATATTTACCTTTCTTCCTCTTCCACGGCCTGGAACCAACACCTTCACGATTTCCTGGAAGCTTGCGACGCCTACACCACTGCGCTAACAAAGGACAGGAGCACTGCACGTCTTCTCCGTGCGTTCTCTAAGTTCCAAAGCGACCTCTCCGATATAACGTCAAGGCCTCTTGGCCTGGCAACATATGCAAGGCGCCGGGCCAATGCATGGAAGGACGAGGCGCTACACGACCTGTTTGGTTGGGTTCTTCCTCGCGTAGCGGCGCTTGTCGGGCGGCTCCGCGTACCAATGCCTCGAGTTGAATACGTGAGCGGGAACCTCAGATGGGCGCTCGAGGCACCGGATATGGGTCCTGGACTTCCTGGTGGTGTCTTCCTGGATTTGTTTCCAGATAGAATTCGTGTGAGGACGTGCAATGAAGTGCAGGTTGATATGTCCAATACCCGTGATGGAGATACGGGAGCTAGGATTTCGAGCTACAACAGGCTGAATATTCACGTTGATGGTGCCAGGTTCGCAGTCCGGGAACTGGGATATTTCTTCCGCTATGGCGAGAGTAGTAACGTGTTCGGTTACGCAGACCAAGGCGTGTTGAGCATGGACGTCGGATCATTGGAGGACAACCACTCATCCGAAGGACTAAGCCTCGACATAGAAGTTGCATTGGACAGTCAAAAAAATATGTCTTCAGATCTCCACACAGACGCATCGCCATCACCGCTCTTTGACGTCCTCGAGACCCGCGTGGAATTACCTGGCGTGCATTTCAAGATCGAGCAAAGTAAGCACTGGTTGCTGAACAAACTTATTGTACAGCCACTTGCTGCGCCCATGGTTTCACGCGTGGCAGCAGGCGTCCTGGAGGCGAGGGTGCGCGAGATGCTTGAAGGCCTTGCGTCAGGCCTTGCGGTTGTGCACGGCGAGGCTCAAAAGTATGCAGCAGCGCGAAATAATCTACAGGAGCCAGGGATATTGGAGTACTGGGAGGCATTCCTCGAGAAGGGGCGGGAAGCTTTTGGCTTTGCCGAGGCAGACGACATGGGTCAATCAGAAGCGCCGTCAACGGTAGAGACGCATACAACTACAACGGCGACGCTGACGGGGATTGTCCACACGACGAGCACAACGAAATTATCCACAGCTCAACAGGCAGAGCTCGCTCTGGGTTCAGAGGAGCAGCCAACGCCGCCGAGAGTGGAGACGGAGACCTCTGTGGCGATCGGTGCTGGTGCGATGCTTTTCCCGGACAATGCGGGCCCGTACACAAGAAACGAAGAGAGTGAAAATATCTCTGTTGTAGATCAACTGGTCCGAGGAACCCAAGATACAGTGTCAACGGTGCAGAATGCTGTAAGCGAAACGGTGGAAGAAGCAGATGATATCCGTGTACACACTCAGCAGAGAAGAGAGGAGCGCTTAGAGGCGGAGCGGTTGAGGGATGGTTGGAGAAGTTGTGCATTTGATATTTAACGATACTTAGTGTGGACGATCTTTGGAGAACATTGATCTTCAGTATACGTAGTATCTAGCTACAGGTGCGCGATGTTTGGACAATATGTAGTGATCTTCTAGATCTACTCAGTAGTATTTCGTTGAGTCAGTGGATACACAAATAATCGCAGAGCGTATATGAACCAGCTAGATAGATAGATTAACCGCATACGGTACCTAAAAAAACAAGCGGGGCTCTGTGCGTAGTACACGCCATCCAAATATGCCACAGATAATGCGAGATAAATGCTGGTTAGCGACAGCCATACCTGATTTGTTGCTCAGCGCTCAACCCGCAGTTACCACAACTAATCAACATTTCAAAATGTTCGATAGCCCATGTGTAATGAAATTCCATCCCTCGGTATTTGTTCTTCTGGGATATAAAAAACCTGGAGTTACCAATACGAAATAGTCCAAGCAACGAAAACAAAATAAGTTAAATGAGACAAAACATGGTCCATATCCGCAGTCATCCTATATCTAAGCCGGCGTCTAATATTGATGTCAATTACAAAACTTGGACCTATAACTGCACGGTATGGAGCTGCTATATTCGCTCGTACATGCAAATGTACGCCTTGGCCTTGAGAACCTCCTCAAGTGTTGTAAGCCGTACGATGTGGTCGCTGATGTACGCCCACTGACGCGGCGGCCTAACGTCCGTCGACGTTGAGGACTCCTCCTTCTCTGTTGAATCTCGCTTCGTGGGAGGCTGAAGGTCAGGGAGGGCCGTGTACGCGATGTAATGTCCACCGAGCTGATAAAAAAAAACCAAATTTCAACATGACTCATTAAAAACGGAACAAGAATATATACCATGTTCCCGATGTGTACAACCACCGCATACAGTCTATACAGACACTTCTCGCCCTTCTCCTTCTTCGACGCCCCAAACTTCCCCTTCCTCCCGAGGCCAAAGTCCTCTTTCTTCGGGGCCAGGTACGGCGTGAGGTCCAGCACCTCGGGGAACGTCACGTAGTCGTCGAGCTTCTTGAAGCCATGGGAGAACGAAAGCATATACGTCTTGCTGATCTGCTGGAAGCGCTTGAGGTGGATAACGAGGACTGGCGGGGGCGTCCCGATGAGATAGCGCTTGTATGCAGGGCGCATAATCACGGGCTTCGGTTTCCTCGGCTTGCGGTGCGGGGTCGGGAGCTTCGAGGTAGAGGCGGTGGAGTCGAAGGACTGTGTCGATGTGGCAGCAGACGCATCACTCTCTGCACCGGAGCTCTCCTCCGTGTCGATCTCGGGCCGCAGCTGACGCCGCGCCTTCGGGACCATGAGAGTGTCAATGTGGGGCTGGGATGACGGCGGGAAATGATTAAGGACCTGCCCGAGGCGTGGATTGGGTTGGGCGATAGGTATGGAGTGCGGCAGCGATACAGAGCGGTCGATTGGGGGTGGCGAGATGGTGCTGTTCGATGAGTCTGGGCCAGTGGTGGATATATGGGGGATTGGTAGCCCACCGGGCGTCAAGGGAGTGTTATCTTTCTGACGGTCTGGGTGCGATACTAGCACTATCGATGAAGAATCTGTATCCAGCTCCGACTCCGTTGTTGAAGCTGTGTCTGCGGTAGGAAGAGATGTGATCGAATGATCGTCACTCGTATTCGTATGTGAGTACAGCTGCACTGTCGGTGTTGACATCGACATTGGGATGTTCGTCAGCGCCGCTGGGCGCAGATTCGAAAGGTCCCGTTTCGCCCTGACAGTCCCGTTCAAAGTGGGCGCAGGCGTGTGGGGCTGCGAATGCGATCCCACACTTCCCTGATCATGGTGGTCCACGCTGTCCGAGTCCTCGTCATTCCCATCATCCTCGTGTACCTCGTACTCCCCATTCTCGATCTTCCAGCACCTCCTGCAGCCCACCATATTCTCGCCATCTAGAATCTCCACCGCCGTGAACATTCTCAGGCATTCTTCGATGCCTGAAAAATGGTTCATGCTCAGCCATAAGTTCTCTGGGCCAGCAACCGAACGGTTACTGCTATTTGATTGGTGGTAAGGCGGTTTGAAGAGGTTGTTAAAAGGGTTCGACGAGGCCGGGGTGATATCGGCTAGGATCTCACGCAGGTAGCTCACCTCACCCGGGGTGGGTTTGGGGGGTTTTGGAGACTTTGCGCGTATGACATGTGGTCGCCGAGAGGCATGAATGCGGCCGTGGAGCGGATTAAGGGGTGTCGGGGAAGGCGCCCGAGGATTTGGGTTTGGATCGTGACTGTTTCCTGATAATAGCGTTGTTGAGGAGCTAAAGTCAGACGCACTCGTGCGCGGAGTCGAACTTGCCGAAGTATTGCTCTCCGCAACAGTGTTAGTTTCATTTGATAAAGATGGATCCAACTGCAAAGATGACCGCGAGAGATCCTTGCTGCTCCGATCTCTTGAGCGCCGCTCTTTTGAGGACTTGGTAAGCCCAACGGTCATGCTAATCCGCCGCCCAATCTTCGACCACCCGTCGTCCTTCTTCTCCTTAGGCTTCAGCGAGGGCGAGATCTCTACGTGTCGCACATCTGGACTTGGCACAAGCCCATTCCCAGTGGTTAACACTACCGACACCGTGCTTTCTGCTGGAGCAGCAACAGCAGCGACGGGCTCCGTATCCTTGGCTTCGTCCGCAAGCACCTCAACGCTTCTACGACGCGGTTCATGCACCTCCGGCGCCTCGTAAAGTTCCCCAAGCTGACCCTCGCGCTCCTTCGGACTCGGCGGGACGCTGGCTGCCCTGGGACCTGCGTGTGCTGCCAGTACTGCAGCGGCATTGGTAATGACATTCGCCGACGAAGGGGTCCCTTGAAATGTGAGACGTTTCGCGAGGTTTTTGAGACGGTCGCGCTTGCGTTCGTGGTAGTCTTCTGCTTTGATGCTGAGGCTGATGTCGCTGAAGTCTTCGTACGTCTGCGAGACGTTTTTGCACTTCTGGCATACCAGTATGCTCGCGAAGCGTCCGCCAAAGATCATATCTGAGAGTGTGGCCAACTTCTCATCATCTGGTGGTTCAGTACGATCGGGTGCAGGATGCGACGGGGTGATAGTGGTACGCCGGCGTTTCTTGTGAATCTCAGGAGGTGGTTGGCGTTTTTTAATAACCTGCAGTCACATTAAGATGAGATTTTCAGTTTCTGTGATTCGGGCACGTACATCTAGTTCCTCCATCCTCGTAGCGTCCAACAAAATCCTAAGGAACTCGTGCGCATCCTGCTGCGCGAAATCGAGATACTGGTCATATTTCTGTCCAAGGATTGTTAGCAAGGGCCTGTAGATCACTATTAATGATTGTGATACCACTCCAGAACCTAAACGTACTTGGGAGTGAGGCTCTCCCTCGCCTGGCGCGCCTGACTGTCCCAAGCCTTGTTCATCAACTGCAAGAACATATCGCCGATCGGCATGGCCTTGTCAAATGGTTTGTTGAATTCCCCGCTCACGGGTCGTGCGTTGGTGAGGAGCGGTGATCTGCGTGACGCGGGTGCGGGGCTTAGGTACCCGTGTGGGATGGGCTTGAATTGGGCGAGATCAGATAGTAGATGGGTTGCAATGAGCTACTTGGATAGATCTTGAGTAAATTAAATGAATTGATTGGCAGGCGTTATAGACGACCCACCCCTTGCAGCACAGAGTTCATGAAACAGGTGTTGCCATGATTTATGAGGCCCGGCGGGAGAAACGCAACACGCTCCTGCTCCTCTCGTTGCTTGCGGACCCGGTAGAGTTCTTGCGGCGTCGGATTCTTTGGTTTCGCCATTCAAATCGTACGATGTCTCGTTACAATGGTGAATGTCTAGCGTCGCTAGGCTTGTACACGGGCTCTCAGCGGTACAGTAACTGCGTGTTAGGGGGAAGAGACCAAAGCTCTTAAGTTCATGAGGTTGACGGTTAGATCAAGCTGCGTACGCGGTGGCACCGTCGGTGTCCGAATTTGTTTTCAAGCTAACACCGACATACATGGCCGTTTGCCCTACATTACCGCCTCAAATACAGTGTACTGTCCAGTCTGAGTCTAGTATACTGTGAAATTTGCGTACGCAGCCTTCTTTCACGCAGGTCTACCGATATGCTGCGCCGCTGCACCGGTCAAATCCAAACGGCCTTGAGGCCACAACATGACAGTCCGACAGATATCTATCCTCACTTCGGCCACTGCGGCGGGTAATTGAATCGGACCTGATCTGCCTCCACAAGCCCGTGACCCCGTCCTTTCTATCCCCACATTCGCATCGTCCGATCTTAAATTTTGGTGTACAAGTCCACCGGCCGCCGGAACCCTAGACGTTTATAGTCAGCAGCGAGACAAACTTCGAATGTTACGATTCATTCACCTCCATCTCCAGTGGTGCCAAAATGCTGCGCTGGCCCGAACCCGACCTCACTGAGGATACGCTCAAAGTCGTCTGGTCGTATTTGCAGCTTCTTCGCGTTTTCTTTCAATCTCTACGAGCATGTTTAAGCACGGCTATATCAGAGAAGGATGGAATAGAAATTGGGCAGTTCATAGGAGCCAATGTACACCCCAATACTGTGCTGTGAACCACCCTAATCAGGTAGACCTTCGGGCGCAAGGGTGAGGCACTGAATTGGGCTGAATGTGAAACGTGCGTTAGAGCACCACTTGCGCCCAAAGCTCACAAATGCCCCAGGCTGGGTTCAAAGCAGGCGACTATGAGACACCCCAATGTAAAGACTGACCTCATCCATCCGCTTGGCTTTTGCATACGTGTCCCAAGCCTGCGGCTCAAGCACAAAATTTCCACCAGGTTCGAGGACGTCGTGTACGCGCCTGAAGAACGCCCGTAGCGCGTCATCCCCACCGTTCAAATGGATCCATTTCGAGATAGAGAATCTGCACATATAAATTAATGTAAATTGGTATTGGGCATAAACTAGAAGTCCTTACCCAATAACAACGGTATAACCTTCTGCATCTTCCGGTATACGGTTAGCGACCCAGTCCGCGCTGCGGAAGACCACATTGTGTGGGAATGCAGTACGCCCCCTGATTTCGGAGGGAGGGATAGGCAGAGACCCGAACTCGTGCTCACATGAGGCGGGGAAGTAGTCGGGTTCCAGCCGAGGCGGTGTGGGGGGAATGCTGCTTGCAGAAGGATCTTGTGTACGTTTGCGTTTGCGGGATTTGGACTCCTCTGGGGAAGGGACAGTATTTTGCGGCGGTGCAGGATGATCCTCCCTTGGCTGCTGCAGCGACCAGACGGCGCGTCTCCGCCTCCACGCTGCACGTATAAGGGATTCATCGATGTCCACGCCCACCACTTTGTGCGCACCGGACTGGGCTGGATGAGTCGGTGTCCTCGTCAGCATTTTCCCATAACCCATAATCAAAGGACGCAGTAGACGCACCTATCTCACAGGTTACCCAGCCCTCGTTGCAGCCGACATCGAGGACGCGTGCACCGGTGAACAGTGTTGGTGGGAGCAGAGCCAGGCGTGGGTCGCGCACAGAAGGGCGTTTCAAGTAGTACCTTTGGCAAGCCCTTTAATTTAGGCGTAATAGAGATCCATGAGGGTGTCTAACCCATGATAGTTGCCGTGGATGGGCGCGTTCGAAGTCAAGGCCATTGTTGTGGTCGTGGTAGATGAGCGAGATGCAGTGTTTCCCACCATCATGATAACTCAAACTAATACTATGACCATTGAATTACACCCAGCCAACGTCCCCCAAACATATCGTTCTGGACGATGGCAAGCAACGCCCTCAGGCTCTCTTGTTGCATATTGGTGTGGCGCATCCCTGAAATTTCGCTACACCGGAAGGGAGTTGACCATCCGTACTGGGGTGTTGACAGAACGCAAGGATCGGCTCAATGGCGGCACGCCCATGTTCTCTGTCTGTATTTCTGGGGCCTGCACCGATTCCGATGAGCCTATTGTACGCATGCACGATGCAGGGCCAAGCGAGATGATACAGGTATACTGCGCGGCCGAGACCGACGAAATCGCAGCACACGAAGTGACCATCGAAATCACCCTAATAGACTGGGCTTCTGTGTTCGAGCTGGATGCTATCCTCACCACCTCTGTATCCTAATCCACATATACTGTCCAAGAACCTGTTTGACCATCTATCTCGACAGGAGAACGATATCCGCGCTTTCGAACCCCCACCTACTGGCACTAGCGCTCTACAGGTTTTGTGGATCGGGGACTCCATATCATGCGGGTACAGCGATGGCTCGCAACGGATTCCTCAAGGCTGCCTCGACGCGTTCCCGTTTCGCGCCCGGGAGCTTATGCGGAGGCAAGCTAGTCGAGTCGAGCTCGATCTGACCTTGGTCGCATTCCCAGGGATCACACTCACGGACGGGGACGAGCTTGGGATGGTATCGAAGTTATTTAAGGTTTGTTTCTCAAACGATGGGTTACTGTCCATTGGAATGGCTGAGACGTTACATATACACAGGAGTCCCCTTGGTACGGGTGCGAAACAGCATACGAGGGCGAAGAACGACATCCGGAGCTGGTGGTCATCGCCCTCGGTCGGTCTTCCATATTATAGGTTCTTTCCTCTATCGGTTGACTGGATTCGGATACTGTAGGAACCAATGACGACTTACAAGGCGTTCCTGCAGAGAGCTTCCAGGTAGCTCTCACCGGCCTCGCCTCATTACTCTCATCTCGCTATGCAACGTCCCTAAAATATATCATGCTCATCGTACGTAGCTCGACCTTCGGCAAATCCCCATACTCACGTCGCTCTTTGAATCAGCACCCCTTCCCCAACTTCGACCAAGAAGAAACTAAACCCGATCTGCCGCAAACGGGACTCGGAGCACACTTCCCCTCGTTCCTCGAGGCACTGTGGTCCTGTGTGTCCCAGGAAATCAAGATTTTCGCCTGCAATATCGCAGGGAGGCTTAGGGCAGGGCACACAATGGACGGGTTGCACCCTACGGTGGAGGGAAACGCGATACTTGCGGATGGCTGGATAGAAGGAGCGCGGACTTTTGTGGGGAAGGTTAGATGACTACACCCAAGGAGAGCTCAGGACACCCATCAAATCTACTGGAACTTACCTTGCAAGGAAGAATGATCTTGGGGATCTCAACTTTTTCTTTGCCCATGAACTCATTTCCCGAGCGATTTTTTCCTCATGGTACCAGGAATCATTGTTAGTGCCCATGAGAGAACCACTTACTTCAGATCTATACACATAATCCTGTACACCCAGCTGTTCCGGGTGGGGATCTCGCCAGTATTAGCGTACGGATAGGTGGCGTAGGTGTTTATCGCATCTCCTTAACATTCAATACTTACAGAGGTCCTCAGTTCGAATCTGGGTTCAACCGTTTGTCATTCAATATGTGCCCGTCAAAGTTTTGTAAGAAATGATATGAACTTTTTTAATTGATTAAGAATGTCAATGAGACTCAGACTCAGACTCAGACTCATGATCAGAGGGTACATAGTAATCATGCTCATGCTCAGCTGATATTTTTTGTATCAACATGAAATGCGAAAATCTTACTCAAGTACTTATATAATATTAATAACCTTGGAGCTCCTTGGCTCAATACTCCTAGCCCAGGGCCAATCATAGAAATTATGCGCCTTACGCCACGCCATTGTCTAGGCCGGTATTAAGGGTTGATGGCGTAGTTGGCTATCGCATAGTTTAGTCACCGAGACTCTAGGTCCCCAGTTCCAACCTGGGTCGACTCATCTCTTGTGAAACATTAACGCAACAATTTTATATCACATCTCTTATATCACCTTTTTCAGATTATAGCCGATTCCAAACCTCTATTCACCCCTACGAAAAATTTGCATTGATAGGAAAACGGCATGTATTGCCAAAAGCAAAGGCAGCAGGGGCCATGGGGTATGTCCCTTCACCGAGTCGCGACCACTTGAAGGACCACTTTGTATTCCTTGACTAAATTTGGTTTGTGGCGCGTCAGATGACTTGACGGTAACCTTATCTCTTTTTTCGTAGTGGCGAATACAGTTTTGGAATCAGCTGTCATCTTGTTCAAATTGAGCAAGATCCTACAGCTTTCGCATGAAATCGTCCCCAGCCCCTCTTATCAAACATCCGGAGCTGGGGCGATGATATGTGTTGGTCAGCTTAGGAATCATCGGACATATCGGCCTGGTGGTCTAGTAGTATGATTCCTTGTTAGGGTTTGATACCATTTCGAGGAGGTCCTGGGTTCAATTCCCAGCCAGGCCCAATAATAAGTGTGGGGGAAAATTTTTACTACCTTTACGCCACGCAACACCTGACGACTAATCTACCGCTCTTGTGACTCTCACGGGTCGATGGCGTAGTTGGTTATCGCATCTGTCTAACATATTCCAATGTGCACAGAAGGTCCTCAGTTCGAACCTGGGTCGACTCATATTTTATGAAAAATTGGTGAAACAATTTTAGACCAATCATCTTGTTCAAAAGATTCCGTATGTGCATCAGCTCGTAAATCTTCCGGCTTTCGTGTGAAAATATTTTCCCTCTATCTCTAAACCAAGGTGCCATATATCCTCTCTTTCAACGTGGCACTCAGAGCCATCCAAGTCTCACAGGCCTGGTGGTCTAGTAGTATGATTCCTTGTTAGGGCCGAGTACCGTTTCGAGGAGGTCCTGGGTTCAATTCCCAGCCAGGCCCATCGCAGTGCAATAAATTTTTTATCCCTCACAAATAAGATGCGCCACAATACAAATTTGAACTGCGCCACGATCAGGAACTGGTCGATGGCGTAGTTGGTTATCGTTTCTGTCTGACATTGCATTGGATTCTATGATATAAACAGAAGGTCCTCAGTTCAAATCTGGGTTGACTCATTATTCCTGTTTGCATAGTGAGATCTAGGGCATACCCGTTTCATACGTGCAGAGCGGCAAGGAGATTGAATTCTTCATATACATACCCATGTTCCACGGGGGTGCAACTCGAGCGGAAAGGTGTTACAGTGGTTCCGACAATTAAGATATTATATTAAATCGGCAGGAAAATGCAGCTATTGTGGCCAGAGTTCCGAAATACAGCATACTACGGCTCCGACGTCACTGACGCCTCCTTCCCTGCTTTACGGGCAGCCTGTTCAGCCTGTTGTGCCCTCAACGCGGCCCCCGCGAGCGACCTGGCCCGCTGCTTCGCAATCCCTTCCGCAACCTTCATTGCATGGACGTCCGCGCGAATCTTCCTGCGGCGATTCCTCTCACGCCGCTTGCTGAGATGGGACAAGTCCTCACCCACACCAACATCGGCACCATATACTGGCTTCGGGGGTTCAGGCACCGTCGGGCGCGGGCGCATGCTTGGGGGAATGTGTTTCCAGACCCAGACGGTTTGTGTAGCGAGCGGAGTATCGGTCTGTGCTTGTTTGCCCTTCTTGGGGGCTATAGGTGCGGCTGTGCGCTCAGTGCGGACTTTCTGGATTTCCTGGCTGCACTCGAGGAAGGGAAGGATGTGCCTTTTCATGAAACTGAGCGTTGTTGTGTTAGGATAAGAACGGAGCAGTAGGGGAGATGACGCACGCCATAGACCGGACGGGGTGTTCAGGGTGTGGTGGTGCGGGAACTTCAGTTTTTTGTTTCGTGCCCTTTGGTACCGGTAATTTAGGTTCTGGAGTTGGAGGCGCAAAGTCTGGCGAGGGCCGCTGTTTTAGGGCCAAGTTGTAGAGTTCATGGATTGTGAAACCAGCGGGGGCATTTGTCTTCTCGATTACTTTTCGGACGAGAGACGCGCCCTCCCTGATAGCGAGTTGGTTGTGTTCGGCAGCGCGCAGGACGCGAGCAAAGGGCGTATTCATCGCGTCTGACGAGGTCAAGGCCAACAATGAAATTTCGGAAGAGGCTGCTTGGCTAGACCGCGACGAGCAAACAGCGCCAACCAAAGCCTGACGTCCTGTTCTTCCTGAGCCACCGCCTTGTACCACCTCCGCCACTGCCGCCATGGGTCCTCCCCGCCGTAATCCATCCCATTCATCTACACCCCAGCATTCCCTCAATATGGCTTCAGAACCACCACTCTCTCCAGTCTCTCACCAGCCACCAGCACCGGCAAAACAGCCAAACATGGGCATGAGTCCCGCATCTCGATATCAACATAATCTCAAGGTCCTGCGCAGGCGGGACCCCTCTATAGTCTCCATATTTGATCAGTTCAGCCATGTATGTCTCTACCACCACAATGGAACAAAGTGGGAGAAGCAAGGCTACGAAGGAAGCATGTTTTTGTACGAGCGGTGTGTACTGCTTCTTTAACAAGCTTTACCATCCATCCATGTTTTTTGTTACTCATTTATTTGCGCAGGGAAGAGTACCCGCCTTATGGCTTCTATATCCTTAATCGCATGGGCATGGACGACCACATCCAACGGTTATATCCTGAAGACAATATCGGCGCCCACGGCAGCTATCTAATCATTCGCTCTTACCCCGAATTCACCGAACGCAGGCTCTCTATTGCTCGCACAGCAGCGTCACATATGAGCCCTAAACCACATAAATACTCCGATATTTATTCTATTCCTCACGTCGACCAACTTACGGCCGCAGACAAGGGCGAATCTGCCACTATTGGCCTCTGGATGTTCGCCACAGACTCCAGGGAGCCTCTAATTGACATCTTTACCCGGTGAGTGCTAGAGTGGCGGCCTATGTTATTTTACTGACTGGGACAACACAGGCTCCATTCCTACATCAAGAAAAATGAACCTTATCCTCAAGAATTCCGCTACGGCCCGGACAGACCACCACCCTCCATCCCTGTTACAACTGCCGCCATCGCCGGCACTCCCTCTCACAGTGGGTTTTTTCAACCTTCTTATCTCCGAAACTCTTTTAACCAGACGTCCCTTTAGCTCATGCCCAACCAAATAAACTCGCGAACGGCTCTTCGCACCAAGGTCATTTCAAAGCAAGCCATCCTGGCCAGGCGTACGCAAACGGAAACGGGGGCGGCTCTGAAATCGACAAGTTGTTTGCAAATGCGAAAGTCGAGCCCACACCTGCCTCCCCTACCGCATCCACGTCCCAGTCACCGAACTCTACTTCCAAGATCACTGTTCAATCACTATTTGCAGCTCTGGGTGGTGGAGTCTCAAAGCAAAATGCCGATCACCGTACACCTTCCGTCACGGGCTACCGTGCTTCCTCCACCACATCACTCCCTTCCCCTTCCGCGTCTTCCAGCACCAGCAGTGGCCTTAGCCTCCTCGACTCCATCTTTGCCTCAGCATCAGCCTCTGCTTCCCGGCCTGCTACCACCCAAGTCAACATCCAAGCTGCCCCACCACCACTCGCATCTGCACCCACCTCTAGTGCCGCATCAGTCACCATTTTCTCACCGGCACCCACCACCACATCAGTCCCACAGATCCTCAATCAGGACGTCATCGCGACCCTCCTTGGCCTCCCACCCTCCCGTAGCGCCTCTGCGGCATCTACCGCCTACAGCACCGGCGCCCAATCACACCCGAGCTCGCGTGGCGGTGACGACGAGGGCTCTCGTGCCGCCTCCTCGCGCTCTAACTCTGGCTCGGACGAAGATGGCTACTCCGAGTCGAGCACAGTGCTAGACCCCGAGGCCGAGTACGATGAGGAGCTGCAGGCAGCTGGAGCGAGTGCCGGGAGGCCGCTGTTGGCGGAATATAATTTCCTCGGAACAAATGGACACACCAACGGTCATGCGCATGGCCAGAACGGGCGCGTGCTGGGCGATGTGACGCCCCGCCCACCCACGGGTGGGTTCGTAACGCCGCCGTTCTCGCGCCACTCGACATACCCGCAACCCAACGGCCATAATAACCACTCAGGGCGCCTATCTGCGCCGATGCTTGAGCACTCCTTGTCGACAGCCACTGTCACCGGGAATCGCTCACAGTCACAACCCCTTATGCGTGCCACGGCACCATATCAATCATCTACCCCGCCACCTGTAGCAGCAGCACCGGCACCGGCTGCCGCACCCCCACCAAGCGGGGTCCCCCTGGGCTCCGAACGCGCATTGGTGCCATTCGAGCCGGACTCGGAGCTCTGGCCATACCCACGCACCCAATCTGGTCTGCCAGAAGACGGGGACGACATTATCGAGCTCGACTTTGCGGACACCAGCGCGCTGAGCGACCCCGAGGCGTTTGCAGCCCGGCGCGCGCACCGACGGGGGCCTAGTGCGAGCTCAAACCCAAATACAAATACTATCGAAGGTGGCATCGGGGCCCTGTTGTCGGCGGGCACGGAGCGCCGCAAGACCCGGAGGAAGGGGAGAAAGGAGAAAGAGCAGGCGAGGTTGAGGGAGAGAGAGGAGATTGAGAATAGCTGGGATGTTCCGGGTGGTGGTGCTGCTGCTGCTCCTATTGCTTCTGCTTCGGGGCAGAATGGGAATGGGCATAACCATAACGGACATGGGAATGGGAATGGGCACGGATTGGGATATGCTGCGGTGAATGGGAACGGGAATGGGCACGCGTACGAGTACGAGCACAGGTACGGGACGTACACGCAGGGCGAGCGGAGGCTTCCTTCGACGGCGTCGCCCTCGCCGTGTCCGTCGCCTGAGCTGCAGCCCGCTGACTCTGCAAGTGCGGCTCGGGAGGCACAAGCACCGGCGCCCAAACAGATACTGAAGAAGGCGGTGAACGGGACTTCTGCACCCAAGGTACAGGTGCCTGCTGCACCCGTCGATCCAGTGAGAGACAGTGTGTTGGCTGCTGTGGCGGACAAAGGGCCAAGTGCACCGGCGCTAGCAAGGAACGATTTCGTCAGGGAGGTGCTTATGCTCATTCATGTGCGTATTTTTTTGCATTTGGGGTTTCATATACTGAATAGCGGAATCTTTCAGACTGACAAGGCCTTTGTGGACTCGATGTACCAAGAGTACACTAGCAGGATCAGATAGGGCACCAGCACCCCGCTCGTTCGTTCCAATGTACACCTCGATCTCTGTTTATCATTCCTTCAATTCCGCCCCGTGTGTTGTTGTATTTGAGCATGTCGACGTCCCACCGCTGCTACTCGTACGTATACTGCTCCTAGCTGTGTCTTTGTCATGTACCACATTCCTTATCTCCATTCCCCGCTGCCACTACTTCCCGTACCCACTCCCAACTTCTATATCCCCGTTTCCACTTCTCTGCTACACCATAACACCACGACTTTTCGCCGTATATCTCTCCCACCTTCCCTGTCCCTGCCACATGTGTCGCTCATTGCAATCACCACATTCTGTCGCTATCAATATCTAGTACTACGCTTATCTACATCGTTGTATCGTTAAACCTATACTACTAGTGTATGTAGTGCTACTACGCCCTCAGGCTGCATCCCCACCTAGGAACCAATGACAGCCCTCCACTCCTTCCCCCCCGTCAATCACGAATCAATATTCAGTGAACTCAAGACACTAGTAAGTCGGTCTTTGCGCAAAGGTATCCACAGGACCTCGCCCGAGCCCGTCGTGCCCTGGGCAGCCTGCACGAGCCCATGATCGCGAAACTCGCCCAACAACGAGCGCAGCGCCGTATCGTTCGTCGCAATAAAATTATCCCGCGCGCTCGCGAACACCATATCATACCCCATCCCGAACTGCGCCATCTCGCGCTCGGTCGGCGCCGTGCCGTCCGCGTGCGCATCCTCGATGCCCGCGAGCTGCGCGCGCCCGATGAGCGCGAACAGCTTCTGCGCCTTCTGCGTGACCGAGGCGAGGATGTGCAGCGCGGCGGTCTCGGACATGGTGCTCGCGCCGGCGTGGGCGGTGGCGTCGGCCTTTTTGCGCGGCCCGCCGCCGTGTGCACCGGAGAGGGAGGTGCGGTCGGCGTATGCGAGCTCGAAGTCGTATGGCGCGAGCGTGGTGAGGTCGTGCCAGAGCCAGGCGAAGCCGCGTGCGGGCTGGGTTGGGATTGGGGCTGGGTTTTGGGAGGAGGAAGTCACAGAGGGCTTGCGTGCGAGTGACTCGGAGGCGGAGAAGAGGAGTGGGGCGTTGATGTGGTCGACGGAGGCGACGATGTGGATACGCGGGTTGAGCGCGAGGAGGGAGAGGCACGATTTTGCCTTGGGCGCGCGGAGGGGCGCGGCGTCGATGTTGTGTATGATCAGGTACAGGTCTCTTTTAGCCTTTGAAGCAAAAAAGTCGTAGATCCGCCGCGATTGTGTTTCGGGCGTGGTAGACGGCAGGTCCGCGTAGGCTACGAGACCCGGGACCTGCTCGATAGACCCGAGCAGGTCCTTGAGCGTGAACTCGGGCTGGAAGCCGTTTGCGACCACGACGTGGCCGACTTTCGCGCACGCAGAGGTCGCGAACTGGTTCAGCACGGCGCGCTTCGAGCCGAAGCCGTACATGAGGAGGTTGAATCCCTCTGCGAGCTCGCGCATGAATCGCGAGAAGAGGAGCGCGCGCGAGGAGTCGGAGAGCAGGCTCGACTGGATCGGCGGAAGGCTGGGCCCTTGCGATGCGGACGCGATGGCCTCGGTGTACTCCTCTGCAGTGAGCGGGGGGACCAGCGAGGAGAACACGTTTGTCGACGTCCGCGCACGTGTGGTGGCATGGGTAAAGTACGCGTCAAAGGCTGTTTCAACGATGAGGTTGCGTGGTTGGTCCTCTTCGACCGGCCCTGCCTTTCGTTTTCCTCGCGCCGGGCTGGCCTCGAAAAGATCGTCCCCGTCCGACTCCTCCTCTATGAGATCATTCTCCTCCTGCTCTTCCTCATCTTCGCTGCTGGAAATACCGTCGTCGTCACCGAGGTGCCGCATTGTCGTGGGGAAGACGAGATGTTTGGTCTTTCATGGAGGAAGAAGACAAGCTATACACTTACATCATCTTTCGCAATCCAAACTAGCCAATGCATTCTTTCACAAGCTTTAGGACCCGTGCCGTTGCCACGGGGGGTTGCAGTTGTTAGTCTTATTTTTTTTAATGCAAATGTCCAATACTTCTATTGAAGTTTCACTGCAAAATAAAATAACACTAAGTTAAATATATTAT